>OMNW01019660.1:0-12139 GCA_900303245.1 Selene dorsalis | reverse complement strand
TGAGAAGGATTTTCTCCACAACTTTAGATAAGATGCTGGCTAATGCAGTAGGCCTGTAGTTCTCCAAACTGTTAATTTTGCCTGCTTTGCTTTTAATTACAGGCACGAGCAAAACAGACAAGATAGAGTCAGGCAGGATACCATGACTTAGTAAACCTGTCAGGCAGATGGTAAGTAAAATACAGAGTTTTTTGCTTGCATGTTTTAGATGTTCAGCAGTTATCTTATCAGCTACACATGACTTATTATCATCTAAGCCTAGGATTGCTGAGTGAACCTTTTCTAGATTAATAACAATGTTCACATCTTTATCAGCAGTTCCCACTTCAAATTGATTACTACCAACACAGTTAAACAATTCAAAGTAGTGTTGTGGCCACATTTGGGATATTTTATCAGGATCACTAAACCCATCAATGTTCAATGATAAAGTCATATTGCAATTGTTCATACATTTGACTTCCTTCCAGAAATCATTGACACCATTGTTTTGCAGCTTCTTAGCCAGTGAATCAGATCTCATAGACTTCTCATATTTTTAATAAAACGGAGGGCATATTTAAAATTTGCATGAGCACAGTTCTTCTCTTCAAATAGAGGCCCCTGTCTGCCTCTTCCAGATTCGACCCAAGCTTTGAATGCTCGTCTGGCTGCCCCATGAAGCTCTGCCACATAGTCAGTTCAGCCTGGTTTAACATTATATAATTTAGACTGAGTTTCATAAAGTGGTTTACTGGAGGTAAGAAATGCCTCCACAGTAGAATCATAAAAAACACATAGTTCTTTCCTGTGTTGTGGGTTCCCACAGTTCACATTACAGCATCTTATTGCATCATTGGATCGCTCAATATTTCCCAGTAGTTTCTCTGTCCTAATAGTATATTTAGTTAATCATAGTTGATTTACTCCACTCCAGTTTTCTGTAATTGTGTTATTTCCCACAGTAGACACCATTGGTAATTTTTCCACATTCAAAGATATAGAAAAGGGTATATGATCGGCAACGGCAAAATCACAGTAGATTTCCATGGCTTCCAAGGCGGCATGTGCATCTGATGTACAAACACAATGGTCCAACCATGAGGTTGTATGCCATGCTTCACTGATGTAAGTAAAACTGTTTTCAGGCAAAAGCACTTTGCTTTAGAGGGTTAAGGCTCCATCAGTGCAGAATTGAATTAAATGTCTTGCAAACACAGAATTTTCATCAGAAATATCTGCATTCATGTCTCCCAAAATAAAGATGCAGCTAGAGTAATTACTTTGGATAAAGGAGCTAACAAAGGCTAATCTATTGAGGAATTCATCCTCATTTTGATAACACTCATAAGGCATATAGATATCCAAAACAATAAGCTTTGTCATTGCAATTTATCTCAATTCCAATAGCCCAGTCTACATCCAATCTAACAACTTTGATCTCAGAATCATATTTCTTTTTCCAGAGGATAGCCACACCCCCTGGTATCCTTCCATGATTTAATTTTAAGATGAGGTCAGTGGTGGATTCCCCAGCTCCATAGAAATCGCAATGTAATAAATTTAGGCATTCCAAGTCCTGCACTGCTAAAAATGTCTCTTGCACACACAGTACATCACAGTTCTTTAGGAGCCTATCGATGATAAGCCGGCGTGATTTATCCTCAACACTATGACCAACACAAAGGCCCCGCGTGTTTTAAGGTACAACCCGGATTTTCGACTGCTATGTTATTGACTGTTGTGTCCACTACCTAGAACCCTTTATGTTGGGTTCTAGGTAGAACCCTCCAAAAGGGATCCAGGTGGAACCTTTTTACAAGGTTCTACCAGGAGCCAAAAAGGGTTCTCCTATGAGGACAAGCTGAAGAACCTTATAGGGTTCTACGCTTATTTCCAAGACTGTAGAGATTGAATTACATGATATGCAGCAGTTAACTGGTGTTTTATGTAACATGACATCATTGCTTGACTTGTTACTGAAAACGATCATCATTGTCATCAGTCTGACATCAGTAAAATAGAGGCCTCCAGAAGTGGTCACAAAGAGATAAAGAATGTCACTGCACAGGCTGTATTATGATGTGACAGTGGTTGATATTTGTTGTGATGTCACTCTGCTGCTCACCATATGTCTCCCCTGGGGAGAGGATGCTCTCACTGATTAGCTGAACAGCTTGTTGCCCAACAGGCCATGAGGTTCAGTGACCTCTGGGGGTGAGCAGAAGGGCATGTAATCTACTTGATGGGACAAGGTTGAGGGTGTAACACTTCTGTGTGTGTGTGTGTGTGTGTGTCTGTGTGTGATCATGAAAATGGACTCTAGTTTACGTTGTATAAATCTGGCTGAGGAAGCTATTAACAAGAATAAAGGATTTCTCAATGTTCTCTGTTCAGTTTCATACAACTGTGCAGGTTTCATCCTGTTTCATCCTGTTGTTAGTGAGACTGTGCCTAAGTAGCATTTGGTACATTAGCATGAACAAACTAATTCCTTGGCCATCTCAATTTCAATCATAATCATATCATTCTAAAAGAATGTCTTCTCCACTCTGGTGGTTCTGAATGATTCACGCTTGGACAAATTTTGTTAGGCTCCATCTTATTGCCAACTGGAACAGGATCTTCTTCTTCTATGATGATCAACTGGCTAATGCTCATGACATCTTTCTTGCATTAATGGTGCTCCTTTTTCCAGAAGAATGGCCCCTGGAGTTGGTGAAAGTAAAACACTTCTTCCACTCTCTTTAAAATCTCCTGCATTATGATCACCAATGTCAATCTATCGTCAATTACCCTTTCTTAACACTGGACAGTGTAGTAAAGCTTTCAGGTCTTTCTTGACCAGAATAACCTTTCCATTGTCTGAGCTCATCACTTATGGACTACTAGTCCATGGGCCGGACCAGATTACGGTACCACTCGAGGTGGCAAAATGTAATCTAATCTATTTTTTGAAAAGGTACATGTCCAAAGAGGATAATTTGGTATGATAACCCATCCTAAGTGGTAGCTTTGTGACAGTTATCAGGATATGAAGTTAACCACCCCTACAATGAATAGGCCTCCAGGAATTCTGTTTGGATCTGGTCTATTTGGTTCTGTTGAGACAGAGTTTTATCATGTTCTACTAAGTGAGCTCTGCGAGTTCCTACTCCTTTATTTATTTATTGGCTTTTCTAAATGTACTGTTGGGATGATTCATGCAAATTCATTGCTGCATCAGGCAACAGCAAATCAACAAACGTCCATCAATAAGAAAAATCTCCATTGAGAGTGGCTCTAATGAAATGTCCTGGAATACCAGCATGGTAGCAGGGGTCAGAGTGGTACATTTGATGTGATGAATTTGAATATCTGAGGAAGCCAAAGAAGGCAAAAAAAACATGATGGGGGGGAGGTGACAAGGCAGTGATGTCAGAGAATGGTTTGAGGCCAAGCCTAGACTACCAGTGATAAGTCTAGTAAAAAAAACTGATGCCACTGAGTTAAACTTTGGTTGTCTGTCTTTTAGGAGTCATAATGTAGGTTGGACTTGGAAATTATAGTCCATCTATAATTTGACTTTTCAGTACATTTTTTGAAAAGGTACATGTCCAAAGATGATAATTTGGTATGATAACTCATTGTAAGTGGTAGCTTTGTGACACTCATCAGCACATGACGTTAACCACCCCCTACAATAAATAGGCCTCCAGGCGCGGGTGCATATCCTACTTTATGCTCATTTTTCATACCTCTCCCCCTTTTATGAGGCCATGTTAAATATTTTTTAAAGGGTAGATTCACAGCTTTCATTTAAACCCCGTTTGACTTTAAACAGTAAACAAAATTATTTTGTCACAATTTTCGCCTAAACAGTCCCACTGCGCAATTTATGGTTCAAAAGACGTCTATATGACGTCTTTTTGCGACGTCGGAATCACGTCTCGAAAAGGTGCAGCATGAAATGTTTTTTTGACGTCTTCTGGACGTCTTTTCCCGACGTCGTCTGGACGTCTTTTCCCCGACGTCGAAATCACGTCTCGAAACGGTGCAGAACGAAAGTTTTTTTTACATCTTTTCCTTACGTCGTGTGGACGTCTTTCCCCCGACGCCTTCTGGACATTCACTTCCATTCATCCGGGGCTGGATTAACGTCCACTAATTCCCTTCATTAAAGTGTTAAAAAGTGTTAAAACTGTCATTTACACATCCATCCATCCACTAGGGTCACGGGTGAGCTGGAGCCTATCTCAGCTGACATACGGCGAGAGGCGGGGTACACCCTGGACAGGTCGCCAGTTTATCGCAGGGCTAACACATATACAGACTAACAACCATCCACACATATGGGCAAGTTAGAGTCGCCAGTTAACCTAACCTGCATATCTTTGGTCTGTGGGAGGAACCCACACAGAAGGCGGGTTCGAACCCAGAACCCTCTTGCTGTGAGGCGACAGTGCTAACCACTGCACCACCGTGCCGCCCTCATTTACATATGTCCAATGATATTACACGTCAAGCTTTTTTTAATTCATTAATTAGCAACTTCATTCATTTACTGCCATTTAGAAGACTCTAACGCATCGTGTCAGTAAATATCTTCTTTTTTTTTTGCGGATCTCCCACTTTCCACAACCCCCCCAGTGGAGCCGTGATCCCACCATGTTGCCAGATTGGAAAGCTGGGACACGTTTCAGGCAGGGAAAAATAGTGTCGGCTTTAATAGGTGTTTAATATCGTGGTCGACAGCGGTGTCCACATGAGTCCACTTAAGGACCAGTTTTAACACTTTAATGAAGGGAATTAGTGGACGTTAATCCAGCCCCGGATGAATGGAAGTGAATGTCCAGAAGGCGTCGGGGGAAAGACGTCCACACACCGTCAGGAAAAGACGTAAAAAAAACTTTAGTTCTGCACCATTTCGAGACGTGATTTCGACGTCAGGAAAAGACGTCCAGACGACGTCGGGAAAAGACGTCAAAAAAGCATTTAATTCTGCACCTTTTCGAGACTCAGAAGCGCACTGTGCGCGCGCACAGTGCGGGAGCCGATCCGTCGCAAATGTCGAAAAAAGGTCCAATAATGACGTCTACATCTCGACCTATTACGCACGTTGAGCCGACGTCTATATTTGGTCTTTATATGACGTCCAGATTCTGAACGTCATAGCGACGTCTAAAAAGGGTCATATTTTGACGTCGAAGTTTCGACCTATTTTCTACGTTGCATAGACGTCGAGATCTGGTCTCTGACGGACCGACCTAAAACTGACGTCATCTGCACGTTTTTTCGACCTGCAATGTTTGGTGGGGTAGTCTTGCTTTTAGCATTTTGACAAGTAGGAACAACACTGACACAAATAACAGAAACTGAATACTCACAGGATTGTAACAATTCAGGAAATGTAGAATCTTCCCAAATGATCTCACTAAGAGGGGTGATTGTGTGCCTTAAAATAGAACATGGGCCCAGGCGAGAATTTGATTTATATCACCCAAAGTGGTAAATTCTAGTTTTTCCTTTTCAAAAAGCCTACATTTAAGATGATACTTAAGCTTGATAAACCTTCCCAAGAGGTATCTTAATAGTAATTAATAATTAATAGCAATTTGTTAGATTGCTAGTTACAGTACTAATTACTCCACTCCCTGAAAAAACATGAACAAGAACAACAAAAACCTCTAGCAGGACAGTGTAGCCTTTGTGAAACCCAGGACGGGTGTTTAAGTGTGGGTGAGAGGAGCAGAGAGACTGGGCTGGAGTATAAACTGAATGTGGTGCACCAGGACCGCGGAGGTCAGGCAGTGCAGGCCAACACTGAGTAGCTATCCCAGGACAGGTAGTTATGTGTGGGTGAGAGGAGTGGAGAAGACCGTGGAGGTCAGGTGGAGTGGGCCGACATTGTGTAGCCCAAGTGTGGGTGAGAGGAGCAGAGAGGACAATGGAGATCAGGCGGAGCAGGCTAAACTTTGAAAGTGACATGTTTACACTTCAGCCCAGACTCTCTCTGGCCTGCTGTAGGTAGTGTAAGTGTCATGAAGTGTCGTAAAATGGGCATATACAGTTTATAGAAGCGTCAAACATTTCTTTTGGCAAAAGTATATCACATTTTCTCCACTTTTTCTTTGCTCTTTACATTAAATGTAAGGTTTTATGAAAACTTAAAAAATACACTTGCACTTGAATTTTTTATGATAATGATTATTATTATCACTGTTTATTGGTTGATGGGCTGACTTGACTGACACCCGGTTCTGGCCCAGGGGCTGCCAGTTGAATAGCCCTGATCTCTACTATCATCTATACTATTGCAGTATTAGAACATGATGGTAAACACTTATTTACTGAATTTATTAAAAGTCTACCTTGCTCATCAGTTTGCACCTGGCTGAAAACACTGAACAGAACACTGTTCTACATGAGCTACTGCACTGATCATGTCACAGTCTTTACCCCCCTAAACCTTATCATCATTATCCAGGGTCAAGACAACTTCTAAATCCTCCTTCTCCTCCCTCTGATTGGTGCAGGTTTGTATCTAGCACATCTCTGTTCATTTCATTTTGTTTGGCCAAAAAAAAAACAAAAAAACACTCTGCTCGTATACTTGAAGCAGTAGCTCTATATTGCACACTGAGCTGATTTTACACGTGTACCTTTGTATAATTGATGTGGCGACTTGTCCAGTCAGGCTTGTGTCTAGAGTTTGGAGGTTAGCCTACTGACCGAGTCTGAGGTGAGATCAGCTGTTGCAGCCTGCGTCCGATAAACCAGAGGGCTGTTTATTAACTTGGTTAGATCTTTATCGTCTGTACAACATCTTTCGCTCTACAAATTAACGATCGTTGTCTTCTACAAACAGGTCAATTCACAAAAGCAGACGTAATGATTCAGCGTTAGCTGGTTCATTAGTTAACTCATCTGACCTGTTCTTGCTGGTAATGTGCAGCTGGCAATATTATTTTGTATTATTAGATAATTTTTTTCAGATGCATTTTTATTTGATTTGTTGGTATATTCAACTGCAGTCAATCAACTTGAGGTACAAAAAGGAGAAAGTGAGGCTGTTACTCAAGCTGAGAGGCTCACCAGACCCAGCTATCCAAACTTCCAATCCCCAGATTCGTATAAGATGCAAGTGGAACCCATCCTATGCAGTAAATCAGGCCATAGATCAGCTAAAAAACCAGGGGCCTCATTTATAAACGTGGTGTACGCACAAAACGGGGTCTGAAAGTGGTGTACGTCACTTTCCACGGAAAGGTTGTGATCTATAAAAAACAATCTTGACAGGAGAACGTGCACTCCCTAAGCAAACTCTGACCCATGCATATGCATAATCTGGACGAAAAGGGGAACTGGTGACACAGACGGTGTGGTGGTGAACTGAAGACAGATTGTAGACATGTAGTGCAAGTCGAGAAGAGCGATTATGTTTCTATCATCGCCCTTCGCACTTTTAATTTCAACCCGTATCATGGGTCAGATCCATCTTATCAGAATGATTTAATTCAACTGTGTTATTTTGCATTGGACTGAGTAATTATTTCGGAAACATCTTCTTAGAATCTAACTGAAACTAACTTCCTTCACCACCATCTCACCATTATATTGACCACTCTCTGAGCGCAGGAGGGGAAGAAGACAGTGTGGCTGCATGGAATAAAGCATCCATACAGCAAAGAGATTGGCATACTCACTCTTGTACAACATTAATAGACGAGCAACGTTTCAAAGAAAGTTTATTTGGATACATCTAGAAAATGAAATAGCAGAAGAGTTACCAAGGTCCAATCCAGTGGAGGCCTCTGCCTTGTGCAGGCCTCATGGAGAGTGGAGAGCTGCAGCAGTAGAGCTGAGCTGTGAGGAGCAGCAGCTCCAGTCAATAAGAGAGAGGGAAGAGCAGAGAACGAACAGAGTGAAGAGAAGGGCACTGCTCCTTTTATATGGCCTAGTGACATCAAAGGTCCTGGGCCATACAGTGACCAATGAAGGTTGGAAGTGGGGATTTCACACCTAGATGTGGAAAGGTGAAGGATGCTGGGAGAATGAGTTCAGTGGCTTTCCTTTGTCTGTGGAACAAAAGAAGCCATGTGGTTTTGTTCTCCATTTTGAATGGGCTGTGTCCCAACAATGGCACTGCTGGAAGACTACGCAAAAGGGAGAACAAGGAGGGAGAGGGTCTTCAGGGATCATGACGACTTCCTGGGCCATGATGATGACTGGTTAATAACTTGTTTTAGATTCCCTAGAGCTGTGCTCTTTGAACTATGTACCGAACCGGTACATAGTTCCAGTATCAGCATTAACCAAAGCCACCAAGAAGGATAGGAAAGATCTCATCATTTCTGAAGATACCAAGATGGATGAAGAAGGTTACAAGATTACAGCTGTGAGCCAGCAACAAGGCAGATGGACCATTTGGGAGGCCGTGACCAACAGAACCATCACTCACCCCCTGGTGAGACTAAGTTTCCAGATAAGGGCCACTTACGACATACTCCCCAGCCCCCAGAACCTGCACGTCTGGTAGAGCTCAGAGGAACACTGCCAACTCTGTAATACCTCAAACCCAAATCTGAAGCACATCCTCTCTGGCTGCAAGACAATACTGTCACAGGGCAGGTACAGGTGGCAGCATGAAAAGGTCCTGAACAAGCTAGCAGAGACACTAGAGGCTTGCAGGCTAGAAATAAACACTTACAGCCCAGAGGTGGATCCAGTTTACCAGGCAAGGAAGTGAAATGCAGCACTGCACCAACACCAAGCACTCCCTCCTATCACTAGGAGGCAAGTGGCAGTTAGCTGCTGGTCTCAACCACCAGCTGAAATTCACCATGCCATCCCTCCATCCAGTCATCGTCGTCTGGTCAGTGCCCACTGGAACAGTCATCATGGTAGAGCTGACTGCCCCATGGAAAGAATAGGTGGAGGCTGTATGCAAGAGAAAGGAGAGGTGCGCAGAACTGTCAGACACGTGCTACAAGCTGGATGGAGGTGGCACTTTCACTTTCCTAGTGGAAGTCAGGTGCAGGGGCTTCACTGGGACATCCACACAGCGGGTCCTGAAAACTTTTGGAGTCACAAATCCCAATAAGAAGGGAGCCCACTAAGATTTGACAGAGGAGGCGGATCAAAGGATCTTTTGACTCTGGCTATGGTGGAAGGCCAGGCTTGGGAAAAAGAAGGATCCTTATCAGGCTTCAGGGGGTGGTAGGGTGTAGCCCTATCACTGCCCCACCACCCTGAGATGTTCAGGGAATATTGGGATGAAACATTTGAGAAGGGTGGCTCCAGGCTGACGACCGTGCAGTCTGCACAATGGCACCGTCCAGGGTGTTACAGGCAGAAATGCTAAGCAGGTAAAACCACCTGTGCTTACACCTGGAGTTAATTTTCATCTCATTTCTTCTACCTTACATACTTAAATACAATGATAATTTTTGAAGCAAAATAGTCTGAGAATGAGTGTACAGGACCGGTTTTAAGTGCAATTCTATTGTTTATCTTTTGAGAGTCTATTTTATTTTATTCTATTTTATTATATTTAGTTTTACTGTATTCTATCTTATTTTATATTTTATTTTTTTCCTGTCCATAAGAGTTTCTTTCTTTTTCTTTTTTTTATTTTATCTCTATTTAATGTGGAAATGCTACTGGAAACTCAATTTCCTTGAGGGAGTCATCCCAATGGGGTTAATAAAGCTGAGTCTGAGTCTGAGTTCAAATCTTAAGCATGTCAATGCTGTTGTTACATGCCCATTGTACTTGGCACAAGTAGGCAAAATGCACAAACTGGCCTAAATGCTCTGATATATTTTTTTATTTTTTTCGGTGGCTATGTTTTTACAGGGAAATAGTTGGGTTATTGTGTTAGGTAACTTGAAAATAGTCAAAACTAATTTTTAAGAAATCATGATAAAATTATGATGTAAAAAAAAAAGCATGGTATGATATTTTTTGCCATATCACTCCCCACCCCTAGGTGGAAGCTAGGGTGTGATCTATAAAAAAAAATGAAAAATGAGAATAAAGTAGGATATGCACCTGCGCCTGGAGGCCTATTTATTGTAGGGGGTGATTAACATCATGTGCTGATAACCATTACAAAGCTACCACTTAGAATGAGTTATCATATCAAATTACCATCTTTGGACATGTACTTTTTCAAAAAATGTTACTAGATTTTGCCACCCTGAGTGTTACCAAAAAGTCAAATTTTGGCCTTTGGCCCATGGACTATAATTTCCAAGTCCAACCTACATTATGACTCCTAAAACACAGACTACCAAAGTTTAACACAGTGGCATCAGTTTCTTGACTAGACTTATAACTGGTAGTCTAGGTTTAGCCTCAATCCATTCTCTGACATCACTGCTCCTCAAACCTCTCCCTCACAATCAGAAATCCTTGTCACCTCCCCCTGTCATGTTATTTTGCCTTCTTTGGCTTCCTCAGATATTCAAATTCAACAAAACAACAAATCGACCCCTGGTACCATGCTGGTATTCCCGGACATTTTATCAGAATCACTCTTAATGGAGATTTTTCTTATTGATGGAGGTTTGTTGATTTGCTGTTGCCTGATGCAGCAGTGAATTTCCCCATTAATCACCCCAACAACACATTTCAAAAAGCCAAAAAAAATAAATAAATAAATAAAAAATAAAAATAAAAAAACTCAGAAGGACTCAACAGAACCAAATAGACCAGATCAAAACAGAATTCAACAGCACTCATTCAGCACAACCCAACAGAATTCAACAGAACTCTATATAGAACCCAACCAAACTCTGTAGGAGTCAGCAGAACTGTGACAGGCACAACAGAATTCAGTAGAACTTGGAAAAGCTCAACAGAACCACCCAAAAGCTCAGTGGGACTCAGCAGAACCCAACAAAGAAGTCAAAACACAAGTCATTAAAGGATATCATACATGATCTGAGAATTCAGTGTTAGTGACTGATATGTGTACTGTACTGTCATTGTCACCAATATTTGCTTCATTAATAAATGTGAGAATCATGTTTTCTTCTGGCTACAGGAAAATATCAGAAACTTCTAAATGACAGAATCATTAAAAATGACATATTACCACTCAATTATAATGACCTCAATACAAGACTTATCCTACCCTTAGAGTAGTGATGATGATGGTGGGGATGTCAGGGGTGGGGGTTTCTCTCTCTCTCTCTCTCTCTCTCCGTCTCTCTCTCTCTCTCTCTCTCTCTGTCTCTCTCCAGATAATAACCCCTGCCTCCTCTGCTTGTCAGCATCATAATCGCGCGCAGAATGTGCCGGGACTTTCTCACCAACGGAGCCGCATCATGACGACTTTCTGTGGACAAAGCTGGAACCCGGTAGCGCCTGATATTCTCTGTGTTCAGTAGCTGATCCCTCCGAGCTGCGCCGCGTGAAGCTGGAGCCCGGGCTCCAATATTCACCCTCAGTCACACGCTCACAGAGGCTGCTCTGTCCACGTCCCTCCGACGCTGCCGCTTACGTGTGGGGATTCAAACTTCAGGGACTTTACCATCGCAGGCGGAGAACAAAAGGCAGGCTGGCAGGCGGTGTATCCGCCTGGTGAATGTCTATCTACACTGTGCACAGCGGTGCCGCTGGATCAGCCGAGGACGCACCAGTTTCCCGTCCCACATCTTGTTCTGTCCACTCCGTTGTCACGAACACGACCAACATGATCCTGCTCGGGATTGTGCTGGCACTCTTCATCTCAGGTGAGTTCAGGTTTTCATAAGCAGAGGTTCAACCTGCTGTCACATGCTCCGTCTGTGTCAGCTCAGAGTAAACTCTCTCTTCTCACACTCACCTCAAACTAAAAATGTTTTGTTCTCTACTTTCATAAGCTTTAGTCCAGGTCTGGTCTGCTCATGTTCACTTTTTTGTGTCTAGTGCGATGTACTGACAGTCTTTCAATAGGAGAGTTTCTCCGACTGCGACTGACAATCAAAACCTTTGAGTGGAAATATTATAAACGAAAAAAAAGATAAATGTCCGATGTTTGCTTCTAAAGGCTACGCCCTACAGCTCCGCGTCCTGCATCCAAACCCTACAGACACAGGCCGACTGAGGTTCAGGTTCTCAGGTTCCGCTGTTTTATCCCAACAGCAGTAACAACAGCAAGAACTAAAGAGGGATGTCGACATGAAGATATAGA
>OMNW01019654.1:7343-17998 GCA_900303245.1 Selene dorsalis | reverse complement strand
ATCACTGTTTTGTGTCTAAATAATCTGATAAAAATCCAGTGGACCAGAAAAATGGCTCCTGGTTCACCAACATCCTACTCTCACTCTCAAGAGCTTTACCGTAGCTGTGCAATTGTTTGTGTGTGTGTGTGTGTGTGTGTGTGTGTGTGTGTGTAGGACTACTATGTTCAACTGCATTTGTGCGTACTGGAAGAACAAACAGTCCTGCATTTCTGGTCTCCTCTGGGGGATGTTTTCTTTGGCTCTGTGGGAGTTTGGCTGTGAGCCCCAGATAGAAATAGAAATATCACTAAAGGACTGGTGTCCTCTGCCCTCTACACCTCGCTTCATCCCTCTGACCCTTCCCAACATCTCTTTGCAAGTGAACATACACATATACACTGTAGCCTATGTGTGATTATAAAGAACTGGGTTTGAAGTGATTGCTGAAAGCCAACAGTCCTCCTGTTCTTTTCCACACATGAGGCAGACTATACACACTTACATTAGGTAGATGCCAAGGCTGCTGAATTCTCCCTGATGTAGGGTCTCCACTCCCACAGCACACAGCACTGAAACAGAAACAAGTAGATCATTTGCTTGTTTTCCCTGAGAGGTACTGGTGAGCAGATTCTGTCCACCAGATGTCAGGCTTAGCTCATGATTTCCTCCTTCACGGTGGGTTGAGTTGCACAGGTCTCAGATTTATTTGAATACTGTTAATATTTCCCCTGTGGAACAGCTATGAGTTGTGCTGCTTTTACTGTTCCTTGGCGTATGTTTTATGTGTCTTTGTCATATTGCTCCCAAGGTAGCATTTGCTGTGTTCTTGCAACCAGACAGTTGCAGTGATTTTTGCAGATTTTATGTCTTGGCTGAAAACAATTTCTTCCCTCACAGAGCAAAAAAAGATAGACTACAGCTGACCTAAAACGACCCAACTTGGTGCCTTTACATTCCTGAGCACAACACTGAAATGATGATGTGCCCTGTATAAATAAAAAACACATTATTTTGATAATTGCTGTAATTGTTTCTATTATGGTCACAGCATTTTTTCTAATAGCTTACTCATGCTGACAATTATGTTATCACTGGTGATTTTATTTGAGTGCACTCTAACCACTTCACAGATTTCCTCCACTGAACCACAATCATAACATGCTAAAAAATAAACTGTGGCACTTGTTTGTGAAGTGGTCGTCAGATGTCAAAGTGTGTTGGTAGCTGCTCCTCCCGTCTGACATCTTTGGCTAATGGGTGGCAAACAATACAGAACAGTTTGATTTATTTTTTTTTTCATATAAATCAAACTTTTCTCTATTTTCTTTAATTATAGTCTCTCTGTGTCAACAAAAGTATATGCTTTCTGAAGAAAAAACAATATTCAGCTACAGTGGGAAGCTGCCGATTTATCGCTCTTTTCACGTAAGATCAACTTTGCTGCAGAGCCCTTTAGCAAAATGCTTAATGTCTGCTTTCCTTGACCTCTGACCTTACCATTGTGGGCAAAGCTAAGAGGAATTTCCCTCTAGACATCAATAAATTGATTTAATTGCATTCACCTATACTTCCACTTCTCCGTGACTGCTAATATTTTCAAGAAATAGCATGACATTGTAGGAAATATGTGGATTTGCTTTCTTGCTGAGTGAGAGATGGAAAGATCAATACCCCTTTCATTTCTGTGTGGTGAATATAAAACTACTGCCAGCTGCCAGTTAGCTTAGCTTAGCATAAATATTGGAAACATTTGCAAAGAGCCGGCCAGACTCAGTCCAAAAGAAACAAAATCTTCCAGTATTTCTACAGCTTGCTCATTGACGTTATACTTTGACCTGGTGGTTTTGTGGGGAGTTATGCGCTGGACTACTTCTTGGCCAGGCACAGTTTAACTTCCTGGCTTGGCAGGTAGTTCAGTCACCTTTGGGCAGATCCAGTCTCACTGTTTCCTTCTGTTTCCAGTCTTAATGCTAGGCTATAACATAGCTTATTGCCAGTGCTATATAAGAGAGTGTTATCAATCCTCTCATCAAATTCTCAGCATTAAAACCCAAAATGTCAAAGTATTCCTGACAGCGCAGACAGTAAAATACATTTGAACACATGGAATAATATAAAATTAGATGAAATCAAGGCTTAAAACACTACAAAGAAAAGCCTGTCTTTATAACCGATCTTTTTCCTCTGAGGTATAAAGGAGGTAAGCATGGTTATGTGGTGATCGCCACTATACACATGGAAACAATTTCCCATGCTTGCTTACCAGAAATTCAGAGATAGAATCAGCACCGGAGGGAAATCAAGAGAATGCGGCTAAGTGGGTTCTGGTAGTTTATAGAGTGTGAGAGGAATTAACGCTGCATACACAACACACACGTCTGGAAATTTACATACATATGCTCCCTGTGTGTATGTCTGTCTATAGAACACACACAGAGTCAGACAGGCCTGTACAGACACACAGACACGTGAACACACAGGCAGACTAGACGTGGGCACACGCAGACATGCCATAAAAGTACACATACACACGTATGTAATAGTGCTATAGAAAGCCTCTGTAGGTGTGGATGTCTAACAGCCTGTGATCATGTAAGCCCTGTAACCCAGCTTGATACAGAGACTTGGTTTTGGGGCACATGTCTCTCACTAAATGTTCAGTGTCTGCAGCTGCTTGAATTTAAGTGGAAGAGGGGGGGTCCCATATTTTTTTGAAGACGGCAGGAACCAGAGAGCCATTTCCCCCGTGATGATTTAATATGGCTAAGAGAGCTGCTTGCAATCTGTCCCATTGTGCCTCAGGAAAACAGAGGAGTGGGGGGACAAGTTTATGGATGATCAAGTATGTTTTTTGTTTTTTTTGTGCTCCATATCTCTGCCAAGAGATGGTTTGACCTTCTTGGAGGTCAAAAATACAGTTAGCCAACATCACCATCTGACTCTGTGAGATCTTATGTTTATGAAATCCTTAAAAACGCAGCTGGAGAACCCTCCTCTGCAGGAGAGCTAAAAAATGGTCCTGAAAATGAAATATGCTATCATAGCTCAGAGTCAGATATCAGGTTCTTAACATCATGTGGTAGCATGACAGATAGCAGATAAAATGTAAAACTACTGCTACTACTACTGATGACAATTTATGTTTTACTTTAAGTCTTAATTGATATTTTTCAACAATATGTAGGTTGTAACTGACCAGATGACTAAAGACAGAGAGGATCTGGGGTTTACTGTACATCTTCTATCCAAGGAACTAAATCATACCCATACTGAAGCAATAACTGATACACATGCCATAGATCTAGTGTTGCTATAACTCTTTTGTTTGTTTTCATGTAGATTTTACCTGTTGCTGTGGAAATACCAAGGATCCTGCAAGCGCACTCCACTACAATCCACCCTACGCTCTCAGAGTTCCCCATGGCCTCAAATACTTGTAGAAAAAAATGTAGAACTTCAAATTTTTTCTAATGCTAGCTGAAATAGTCAGTGGCCTAGTAGCTACTAAAGTAACATTCTAGACACATAGTTGACTCTCAGCTGCATTGATGGTTGTTAGTAAAAAAGTTTAAATCGGGTAATCCACGAGTGCCATGATGTGGAGCCTCTTAACTTGATCCAGTTTGCTTCAGAAAAGTTTGTGACTCAATGCCCCTGTTGCTCCAATAACTGCTAATCAGCCTCACACACTAACACTAACACACACACACATGCACATGTAGCATTCCACTGTGCACGTCAAGGTGAAACTGCTCAGCTCAGGGTCAGTTTTACCTTGTATCACATTTGTCATTAGAGCTGGTTAAAAATTATCTGTACAGAACTAATATCAAACTAACACACACATACACACGCTCACACATATTACGTGCATGTACACACATATTCGGCATTAGTAGTCATTTGTATGCAACTGTATAACTGGGATCAGCGACCTTGCTTGCTTCGCAATCAAACTCCTCCTTTCTTGTCCCCTTCCAACAACTTCCTCTTGCTTTCCTCCGTGTAATTTCACCTTGTTGTGTGGTTTTCAGTAAAATCAGACAATCAGAAATGCTTCATTTTTCCCAAAGTCACAGTTAATTAGTAAATTTTGTTTCCAGTTTGGCATCTGCTTATTAGAACATAGTATGCTAGAGTGAGTGCTGACGAAAGACTCTGCGGCTTGCGTCACAATACGAAAAGCAAGTTTTCACGCTTAAAAATGTAATATAAACAAGCTCCACAAAGTGTATTTTAACGGAACATTGACTTTCTGTAGCTTGTGAAGAGTGTAACAAGGTTCTGGATCTGGGATAAAGTGCCACAAGAACAGGCAGACTCTTTGACACACTTACACATGCTTAAGTGCAAGCCCGCATAATCGTTTGACGCAGGTTTGGCTGGGGTGTAATCTTGTTCAGGCACAGCAGAGGCCTACTGCAAGACAGACACACACACACACACACTGACTCCTGGTAGGGGCCAAAGTAAGCTACATAAATCTCCTTAAATCTCTAACAAAGACGCTTTTGTGTTTTTGTACTCATTACACTTGTTTCCGGCTTAACATCCAGGTTATTTGAGGCATTTATGGTATAGGGTGTAAGTGTGCGTGGGCGAGCTCAAAAAACTGGTGACACTAGATGTGTAAAGACACAATACTTTACTCATATGTGTCTCTCATTCACCCACACATCCACACCAATACACACTGGTCTGATCAGCAGGGGCTATTGGGACATTTGGACATATGAAGAGGAAGGGACTGAACCACACCGGAGACACTCTGTGGACAACTAGCTCTTCCTACCATCCAGTCACTGTAACATACTGCGAAAGTCCCTGAGACAAACACATCTGTTTGACCACCCACTGTAAGAGATATGATCGATATAGGAGAAAGGAAATAATCTTAATTAAATCACGTGCATGTTTACACTGCAGCGAATTATTGCACATAAACCAGACATACATGAACCAGGAATGTGTGCTGTACATGTTAACTGAGCCTCAACATTATGGCCACAGAGGGCGGTGTGTTTATGTTTATTTCACGTGCTTGACCCTCATGGTGACATGAAAAACAGCACTAGAGAAATGTAAGATATCATAATAAGTCACTGTGAGCTGTGAGGGAGCCATGGCTGACATGTGCTGTTCATTGTGAGTTTTATGGCAATTGTCAGAATATGCCAGAAGGTGGAGTAGTTTAAATAATTGTGACTGATTGTCTTCTAGTGAGATTGTAAATCTAATGTTACAGTATAAATACGCCCTCATGTTTTCACTTTGACTTTTTCAGCTTCACACAGCTTGACCGCCTGACCTCTCCTCCTCTCCCCTCCCAAACTTTCACTTGCTCCTTCACACGTTCTCTCATCGTGCAATCATCCCTGCTTTTGCGCCTCTTCACCTTCCTCATCACAGCTTCACACCATTCACACACGCCCCTCCTTTTACTCCACCGTGCCCACAGGCATGAGACTGGAGATTATCCATGCTGCTCTCTTCCTCCCTTTCTTTCTTTCATTCAGTCTCCACTGTCTCTCTCCCTTCCTGCCCATCTAGCCTCTCTAAGCTCGGTGTGGGTGTCTGGTGCCTGTCAGAACCAGTGAAACCAGCTCTAATTGTAATTACCCCAGCAGTTTTATTACCCGGCTACATTGCTTTGTTCAGACAATCTCCTCATAATCACCTCCTACAGTCTGTTTTATCTAAAGGCTGAAGGGGGGCTGTGAGACATCTCTCAAAGGCTGGAATAATTTCAGCACAATACATTAATATTTCTTAAAATATGAAGATGAAAGCCTTATTGGATGCTTTGTGACTATTGCATCCCATGTGCAGCCTTAACCACCAGGTGCCCCACCATGGTGCAGCTTAATTACAGAATTTACAAAGACAGGGAGCCACCTGGTGGTTGAGATGCATTGGTACAATGCAGCTATAAAGTGACTTCAGTGGTCAGAGACTAGTTGATTTATGAACCCCATGAGACATGTACAAGCTGAAACTGACCAGTAACAAAGTACTGTGTCTTTTTTTTGTTTTGCTCCCATCCCTTTATAACAATAGCAAAAGGTCAGGTCAGCGTATCCCAGAGAAATGAGGCACAGACATGGGAAGGAGCAGAAAAATGTGAAAATGTGCAGTTGTGAAACAGATATGAATCATGGATAAAGTTTTTGGGAAGACAGAAAGGATGTGTAATGTCTGCCTGTTTATTGTCCAACAGTCAATGCCGATTATATTCATCATTACGACATATGACGTATTCAGAGCCCCCAACAGTTCTTAGGTAAAATAAGAGTTAGTCAGACAGTGCAGATGCAGGTTTAGGTTATCAGATCACATATGTGCTATACAACAACCTGGTACAGGTCAAGACTGTGGTCAAGACTGAACAAAAGTTTGCAAGTCAGGAAACAGAAACAATGAGCTAAAAGACACAAAAAGACACTGCAAGGTTAAGATGTAGTCAAATGTGATCAAACTATTGACTATAGGTGTTCCAAACAACATTCATTGTATTGGATGTTCTTCAGTCTGTACGCACCTTATATGGTGAGGTTTAACCATGAGCTCACGTGTGCTTAATTTTGACTGGCAGAGCGTGACTTGGCTGAGAGGTGTGAGAAATCTTGATTCCCGTTCACACAGGATGCAAATGAGCTGGCTGAAGACAACGAGGAAATGTCCAGTTTCTATCCATCACACCAGAGTCTCACTTACCAGTATATACACAATGTGTGCATGCCCTACTGTGAGTGTTAATCTTCAGCATCTGAGGCCAGCTTCCCTAATACAAAGTCAAAAAAACAAAACAAAAAAAAACAGCTATCCCCATCTTCCCATCCAAAGCTAATGCTAAACTGTCGCATCTTTTCTGATCCAATTCAGTCTGTTTTCATTTGAGCAAAGCTGAATCAGGAGATTTTACATCCTCTGCAATAAGGCAATGTGAGTTTGATCTGATGCATGTTTTGATCACATACCACTCTGACTGGAATGACTCTTCAGTGATGATTGAATTAGCACATCACTCTCCTTCCTTTCCCTTTGAACAACAGCGTACTATTATGTTGAGCCAAGGCAGCATTTCCTCATTTTCTCATCACTCTGTGGATCATAACCTGCCACCTCCTCATTGTTAAGCTTCTTTGTCAGTCTTGTCTTTTCACCAGCCCACAGACAGGACTACTTAACAGAAGATCTTTAACTGTTTTCACTCTGGCAGGTGCCATCTAAGGAGCTGTCCAGATGAGTGAAGGATTTCCTTCTGCCAATCAGAGGATAACAAAAGATGTCCCGTCAGCAGGGCCTCATATTTTTACACCAGGCCATTACTTTGAGCATTTACAGGGCCACATTGTCCTAACATATTGTCTGGCAAAGGCCGTAAGGAATGCAGCACTAAGTGAGAGGGCATCAAGTGTTTGCATAAACACACACACATGTGAGCACGCAATTAGATTCGCACACTGATAGTGAACAGAGAACAAAACTGTAAGCAATCAGAGTTTGGCCTTGGTACTGAAGGGTTATGATATTTTTTTCATCAATTTCTGCACAAAAGAAAATTTCTGTCCCTCGAGTAGTTATCCTGTGGTTAGAGTGCAAAGTCATTAAAGATGGAGTATTTGCCCTGTAACTAAGAGGTTGCAGCACAGTCCCAGGCCCCACTGTTCCCTCTGGAGTGATGGCAGCCTCCCATATGGCTGATTTTGGCTTTGCTACACATGCCTTCTTCAGCGATTCAAATTCATCAGAAGGAAGTGGATCTAAAGTGATTTATAAATATGAATAAAATATTCAGCGCGCAGTATTCTTTCTTTAAAACATATAGCTGTATAGCATCATCCCCCCTTGATAATATCTGAGCTGGTGCAGTGTTTCATTGTAAACAGAAAAGCTGTTTCATAACACAGTTCGGCATTCTTTCAATGGCATCCAAACCTCGGTTGTAAAAATCTGCTCTTCATTTCTTCCTTGTTCCAACTCAGGAGTAGAAGGAAAGCTTTCACGGTAATCTGGCTTGGCTGTAAAGGGTTTCTGAGGGGGTCCTCAGAGACAGAAATCCCACTTTAAAGAAGATTTCAGAAGAGAAAAAGAAGAATTTTGAATACTCACTGTGCACTAGACTGCATGAATAGAGCATGCCGGTGGATATGAGAGGTTTTTCCTTCCTCGGGGAAGGCCTTTGGACCGTATATCATGGCTAGTAGATGTTGGGTGATGACAGAGCCAACCTGCAGGTTTTGTGTGACGCCCATCACAGAATTCACCAAGAGTCTGTTTGTAATTAAGTTGAAACCCTGATACCCTGTTGTCCATTTGGGGGCAGTAAAATACAGTAAAGGTCAAAGGTCAGAGTGAGTCACAAACAAGTCTCTGTAGTCTTGAGCAAGTCCCAAGTGACTGTGGTGAGAATCACGCAACTCAAGTTTTTACATACCTTACTGTTGTTTTGTAGAAAAATATCATCCTGACTATGAATTGTGTAAGATTAACTGGAAAATGTACTTGCAGAAATGTGTGTGCATGTATGTGTGTGATTGGGTTTAAACATGTCTCACAGTTGCAAAGAAAGACTTCTAACCACTTTTAGCCTCCACTTTGACTGCTGGGTCAGTTCATAGAGGTGACTGTTACTGTATTGTGAGCATCACCCAGATTGAGGACCTTGCCCTTCCTTTCTCCTTTTTCAAGGTCATGGTTGAAAAAGTGAGTCTGGGCTGTGGGGGTTGTATGTTACTGAAGTTTCTCACAGACAAAGAAATTCAATAATATTATAATAACAATACACAAACCTGAGTATCATGAAGTTGCAGTTTACATTTGCCATATTTAGTGTTTTCAGGGCAGGATCAGACACTCACTAGGCTTCAATTTAAGATTTTACTAACAAAGAAAATAATGATCTGAACTGAAAATTGCAGTTAACAAGATTCAAAATGCAGACAAATTGCCTTTGTGAAGTTAAACACCAGTCACAAGTTTAAACTTAACCATCAGGGATACTCTGGGTGTGTACAGTAGAAATACAGCCAACTGGCGCCCAATACACTGACTGTTACTTTATAATGAGGAATTTATGTAAGTTTGTCTATCCCCTGTGTGAATGTCAAGGTCACAAACCAGGAGTGAATTTAACAGCCTCAGAGGCCCACAGAGATGGTGATCAGGTTTGTGTTTCTACATTTCTGGGCCACTGGAAACCAGAGCAGAGAAAGTGCAGCTCCTGTTTGACTGGTCATCATGGATTTGGATGCAGACGTGTCTGGAGAGGTGGTATTCCAGTGGAGGAAATGACTAGTGTAGAAACTTGGACTGCGTGTAGTTCTTTGTCCTTCAGGCAGTAAAAAAAACAAAACAAAACAAAACAAAAAACCCACCATGTGGCCCTGTGAAGAGCCTCTTCTGAAAACACAATCCATAATCCTGTGGCTGACTTTTACAATTGCCAGCTCTGTCTAAAGACAGTTAATAAATTGGATGATTAACTTCAAGATCCAGGTTAAGAGAGTGAAATCATGTCTTATTATATGCCACATTATAAACACCATGTCATTAGTAATGCCTACTGCCCTCATGCTAAATATCAAAAGAGAAGTCATGATCCCCGCAATCCTTTACACATGGCTGTGTTTTGTGTGTGTGTGTGTGGTGGTCAGGGTGAGGGCCATCCTTCAGCCTGGGTAAATGTTTCCATGCCTCAGAGTCTTGCTAATCGCAGCTGTTTGCCCAATTGCAGCAATGAGAGGAAGCCTCGATCAAGGACAGCCTGCCAGGGAGATTGGTCTGGCTGATTTGCAAGTTTGCATGCACACGCTTCATGCTACGTGCATCAGTGCACGGATGGGTACATGATGGAGAAACGGGGTAGAGTTTATGAAGAATGTAATTAGCGTCCTGGGAGCAAATTGAATGTTTTTCTTCAATTTGTGAGGCATTGAGAGCGGAGTCAAACCTCATAACGAGACAGATTTGTTATTTGAATTATACGTTCAGTTTGAAAGAAAGAAAAAGAATATACAGTATATCATGCAGCCACTGAGCTTTATAGGTCAATCCTCACATCCTCTCAGAGTATGTTGCTTAATATTTTAATTCCCCAAACATGAATTTAAATGACTTCATATGAGAATTAAGTCTCTGCAGTGTTATGAGAATAGACAGATTTGATGACAGAAATTCAGAAATAGTTTATTCTGGCATCCACGTACTCATTGGTGTAATGAGAGGGGAGCAAAGGTTTTCTTTGGTAAGACTGCAGCTTTGACTTTATGGTAATAATGGCTGCAGCATGTCCTCAGTGTGTTTATATTTGTGAGTGCACCTGTCACATACATAAATCACAGCAGACTCATGAGAGGACACACAGGAAGAATGCTCCCTAACTGCTTTGTTCCCATAGCTGGATGTGCTAATAAGCTATGAGTGACAACAGATGGACTGTGGAAGTAAAAAAAATATTATTATTTATGAGGTACATATAATGTTTTTTTTTTAATCCATAGTCTGTTTTTCATGAGACAAAAACAAAAATGTGGAAATGTTTCAGATGGTTCCTCTGTCTTGATGCAGCCGCTGGTTTGAATACACAAGCGGAGGAAGTGGCAATAGAGAATTTGACCACTGTCAGAGTGATGTGTTTTGCTCTGGCTTTATACTGTATTGCCTCTGCTGGC
>OMNW01019648.1:7681-20213 GCA_900303245.1 Selene dorsalis | reverse complement strand
GAGGCGAGTTTGCTGTAAATAATGTTGTAATGCTGGAAGTACCAGTGATTTAGTGCCGAATAAACTGACAACTCAAATAACGGTTAATTGTTCCAGTCACTTATCAAGCATAAAATGCCAAGCATTTGCTGGTTCCTGCTTCGCAATTGTGACATTTTCATGCTTGTCTGATGTATTGCCGTTAATTTAACATCCTGGGATTCTTTGTCCCACAAAATAAAGCAATTAAAGAATGTCATTTCTGGCTCAGGGGAAAAGAAAAACGTGACCATTTTATGACATTTTTTGGACAAAGCAACTACTTAACGGAAAAACAACTTGTGCCCCGTGGTGCTTTGATGTTGCAAGTTGTAGAAGAGAAGGTGAAAGAGTGGTCTGACAGCCTCTCTGTGGTCTGCCTCTTTTAAAAGCCCCAAATCCATGTACACAGCAGTGCTGTGAAGCCCAGAATATGGAGACTGTCTCTCTAAGAATATGAGGTAAAATCTATTATTTAACACTCTATTACACAGTATGTATGAAAAGCAGGTGAAATGCAGCCATCTATGGACCCGACCTCCCCACAGGCAAACTGATATTGATTCCAACTCTGGGAAGGAGGGTGAATAGGAGTGAGAGCCACATGGCAACAGTTGTTCAGGCTATTGGCAGTTGACAGTCTTGGCAGCAGATGCGTTACAAGTGAAGGAATAGGGACAGGAAAGGATAAATTAGTGGAGAGGAAGAGGGACTAGGATCAGTTAATGGTTTGATGACTGTTGATGTCCTCCCTGATTGTTGCCAATACAAAGCTTTAATGTCCAAATGCAACGAACGGAAGAAGTCATTCCTGTGTCGGTGTGTGAGCCACGTCTAGCTTCATGTGCCGATTAATCCCAGTCAGTCAGTCAGTCAGTGCTCTCAGAAACAGTCCTGGAGTTCAGAGATACAGCAGGTCCCCGAGGCCACACTCACTGATCTGATGGCTGGTCTGACTTTTGCAATAAGAGGCCTGGAGGCAGAGGTCAGAAGCACAGACAGATGATTGATTGTCCAGGGTGGACTCTCTGTTTTTTCTGTTTGATTGAAAATTCTCTTACTGGCACATTTCAGTTGGATTTGATTGCGATGTCTGCTTCACACATGGCAGCGCCTTCATGTCCCCTTTAACACACACATGAACACAAGTAACAGCGTGTTCCCACTCTTTGGTGTTAATCTGCCATGGCCTGGGGATGTAACTGTTCTCTCTTTTTGAATAATCTACTCTAGAGTTCAGATGTAGGTTTTCCTTTGTCTTCTCTGTTTGTTGTCAACATCCTATTGTCCCCCCTTTTTTGTGTTTGGTTTGTGCTCGGGATGAAACTGTGCTGCATGTGCTCCCAGTATAAGGATCTAGTGAGAAATACAAAATGCACATTAGCATTTTCTTTTCGTCAGGGAACCAGTGCCAGAACATAATGAATTCGAATTTCTCCTCAATTAAGGGAGAATCCATCTTATTAGCACTTGGCATCAAAAGTTTGAACTCAAAACGACTTAAGATTTTGGCCTGAGGTCTGGAACTGATGTGGGATTGTCTTGTAAAAGTCCAACTGTCAATCAAGAGGGGAGACATCTTCTCATTTCTGTTTCCGTCTGGTGTCAGTGTTGAGGATAAGTACCCAGCTCCTCTCATGTTTGACTGCTACAGATCTTTAAGGAAGTGGAACTTAGGCTGAATTCAGTAAAGGAGTAACAAAACTGACATTTATTTATATGTAAATGTCCCCAATTATTTCTATTCAAATTTTTTCCTGGATAGTGAATAAATTACAGGGAGAATGTGATTACAGCACCAGCATGGGGATAATAGAAATGGGGAAGTAGGACGGAAATATTAAAAATGGATAGGTAAAAAAAAAAAGAAAAGAAAGAGGAAAGAGACTACCCATACAGCCATGGGAGACGTATAACGGACATTTCCAGGCCAGTCGTGGTTGCCCGGGGGAGTGGTCCCACAACATCAAATTTTAATGAGCGGATTTCAAAACTCACAATGAAATGACAAGTTAAACCGTAGCCTTGGAGACAGCTGAGCAATGAAAATGTCTGCTTCCCTCTCCAGTCTCCTGGGTGTGTGGTGTTTTCTACTTCACTGGATGTCCTGTCCTCACCTCTCTACCTTCGTCTCTCCCTCTCTTCCTCTCTCTGGTGAATTACCTTCATCCTCTTCTCACTTGAAGCTCCTCCACCAGCTTTTGGGACCATGAGGGATTTTGAGCACCGATAGTTTTTAGATTTGTTAATGTTTTGTACTGACATAATTCTTGAGCTTCTGGCTTTTGGCATTTCACCAAAAAAAAAAAAAAAAAAAACTTTTAAGATGGATTAACCTTACAAGTGAGTGTGCATATCTGCTTGTTGTCATTCTCCCTGCATCTTTCCATCCTTTACTCTAACCGCCCTCTTTCTGGCCTCCTCCCTTCAGCACGGAGCAGACCCCACCAAGAAGAACCGCGACGGGAACACGCCTCTGGACCTGGTGAAGGACGGGGACACGGACATCCAGGACCTGCTGAGAGGAGACGCCGCGCTGCTGGACGCCGCTAAGAAAGGCTGTCTGGCTAGAGTGCAGAAGTTATGCAGCCCAGACAACATCAACTGTCGGGACACGCAGGGACGCAACTCCACCCCGCTGCACCTGGCTGGTAAATATGCATGCGGAAACATAAAGACACAAAGCAGCGCATGCAGGCACACATCCAAAGCTCACCCTGTCTCCCTGAATATGTAAAGCTCACTTTGCTAGAAATCTGTTCGCAAGAAGTTTTTACTCGCTGTTTGGCTGAAGTTTGCAGGATTTAAGTGACTTTGGACATGGTGAATTTGCTGGTGCCAATCACTCTGGCTTCAGTATCTCGAGTAAAAAAAAAAAAAAAAAGCCGACCTCTTGGGATTTTAGCTTAGAGCAGTGCCAAGAACGAGGCAATTAACACCAGAGAGCCAGTGAAGTCTTCAGGGCAAAAATACTGTTCAGAGACAGGCAGGTCTGGGCAACAGCGATTTATCAATAATCACATGCAGAGAGATTAACACTTTGATCACTTATCAGAACACTCAGGTGGCTGAGCTGACATCACACTTAGTGCACAGGTGCAGCACCACTACTTAAGATTTAATATCATTGTGGACCATGGACTTCCTTATGTGACCACCAGGGCAGTTTATGGTCAGTTGTTGACATAGTAACGCTTTCTGCTTCACGGTAATAAGAACAAAGTGAATCAGAGAAACAGTTATGAAATAATGAGGAAACAAGGCAGAGGAATAATAGAGGTAAAATAAAGAGTCCCTTAAAATAAAAAATAAAAACACGCTGTAGAGCTGAGGGTCCAGATGAATACGCCCTTGGTTATATAGCGCGCCCTGGGAGCAGCCAGGAGACCCCAACCTCAGCATCTCAGTGTTGGTTATGGCTCATTGGGGATCAATAAGTCTGAAATATAACTGGGGCATCACACTGCAGTGCCTTTAAAAGTTATCAGCACGATCTCCAAATCAATTCTTTAAAGCATATGGAGGTTGTGTAGAAACGCAAACACAGGGGTAATAAGTGAGCAGAGCTCTGCAAACTGGGAAAGCTCTGACCTTTATTTTGAGTGATAGATGACTCAGTTGTGACGGGGCCGTAATGTGGAAAGATGTTTGGTTAAAGCCTAGATTTAGATTAATTTGGTTGTTTAACGATTAATGATTCTCAAAGGGAAATGTCAACATTCGGGGAAATTCACATATCCGCCTCCTTCCCGAGAGTGAGATGAGGAAATTGATCTATAAATATGTTGTAATTTACCAAATTAAAAGACTGCACTTTACTATATTGCCATTAAACTCACCTTGGATCTCTCACCAACTTCAAGCAGTTTTTAAACACTGATAGCAAAGATGGTGCAGGTCTTCAAAGGTGTACACACACACACACACACAAAAACATGAGGGTGTTTTTATTCCGTATCTGTGACCACGATAACATCAGCCTCAGAGATAACAAGAGAAACATCATGCTGCTGCGGAGGCTCACAGTCAGAAACACACAAACACAAACACACACTAATCCATATTGAGATTCACAAATACTGTGCTGATACAATCGCTGATAAAAAAAAAAAAAATACACAACACACATCATCTCTCTGTCCAAAGCACAGACGGGGCTGTAAACATAGCACAAAAGAGAACAAATACAAAAATGGAAAGTGAGGCAGCATTTATTATCACGGCAGCACAACACAACGACTTGTATCTTCACATCATATAGAAAGAATGAACGAAGGATGGTCGATATTATATCTTTGTGCTTTCGTTATATTATCTGTCAGGATTCTCTGAAAGTGCTGTGACTGTCGCTGGCATAAATTACATCTGTGCACCACAGAGACATTTTGTGACAGCAGTGTGAATGGTACACTACAGTTTCACTTGTTTCACACTGACAGTTTGCTCAAGGTTGAAGTCAAGTGTTTTCTTTCAGTTTTACCTGTTTTCGTCCATTGTCACCTCCGTCCATCTCTGGTGGAAAAACTGACTTTCCTGTGTATTTCTACACTTTATTTAAAGATAATATATATTGATAATAGTATACTGTATGTATACATATATATATATAAATCGACGTGGCCACTTAGACACACACCCACTCACACTCTGCGTGGATGTACTTGCTTGTAAAAAGAAAAGATGATGATATGCTGCTGTGCCACATCTCACTCGTCTGTCTCTCTCCCTCCCTTCTTCCTTCTATCTCATCACTGGGCTTCATTTTTCTCTGCCTTTCCTCCATGTATCGCTACCTTTCTCCATTGTCTTCTTTTCTGTCTTGCTGTGTATTCCATACAACCCAACCCCCTCCCACACACACACACCTCTCTCCAGCTGGCTACAACAATTTGGAGGTAGCTGAGTATCTGCTGGAACATGGAGCGGATGTGAATGCACAGGACAAAGGAGGGCTTATACCTTTACACAATGCTGCTTCATACGGGGTAAGAGACACACACACACACAGCAGATCTGAGTTCAGTTCAGTTCAGTTCACAGATGCTGTTCTTATTCTTTTGATAAGTTGGAGCTAGGTCCAACTTATACCCAATAAAAGTATGAACTTTCACGTAGTGCAACATTGAAATAAATAGTCACTCAGAATGACTCACATTTAATCAGCAGACAGTTATTGCATTGCTTTCTTTTTCTCAATGTGAGTGTCTGCTTCTCTCTGAGTTATAAATTGAATGTGTGTTTCTGTAGTTGTACATTGTCAGGCAAATTCCTCTGGGTTTTGTTGGACAAAACAATTTGAAGATGTCACACTGGGGATACTTCTCTCTCCTAGCTGACTAGAATGAATGTCGTGGAGTTTGTTATCGGTCTGTTGAGTCCATATCACATGTGGTTTGTATGAGACAGAGCGACAGAATATTATTATGGAGCTTGCGTCCACATATTCAGGTTGGTGCTTTGAAAAACTGCGATGCTGTGCAGCTTTTTGCTTTTCACAGGCTTGTAAATACTTGCAGCTATCTGATAAGGCGCAATAAGAACCTCACTTATTTCCACTCTGTTCCCCCTGTGAAATGATCACTGTTATCAATAGTGTTTCACGTCTCCGAAGCAGAGCACGTGTGTGATTTGTCGCTCGTCTGGAGTCCTCTGTTGTCTCAGAGTCGCACCACTTCTAGTTAGACAGCGTTCTGCTACTGACAGAGTCAAACACATGTTTGAATGAAAACTTGATGAGCTCTGTATTAAGGAGACACACACAAACACACACACACACCCTGTAGCATTTCCCCCAGTTTCCCAGAAACAAGCTCCATTGTGTTTGGAGTTGGAGACAATAAGGAAAAAGAGCAGTGAAGAAAGGAAAGGAAGGACCAGGGGGAAAACAAGAATCACGATGGAGTTAATAATTCACACCATTTCTGTTCCAGAGATTTTAACATATTAGATTTTTTTCTGATTTTATAACAGTCATCCACCACAGTTCCCACATTTGTTCTCATTAAATCCTTTTAATAGTGTTGTCTTTTTGTGTTCTTCATCTTCCCTCTGGCGCCCCCTCCTCTCCTCTGCCCAGCATGTGGACATAGCCGCCCTGCTGATCAAGTACAACACGTGCGTCAACGCCACGGACAAGTGGGCGTTTACCCCCCTTCATGAGGCGGCCCAGAAGGGACGGACTCAGCTCTGCGCCCTGTTATTGGCCCACGGAGCCGATCCCACTATGAAGAATCAGGAGGGACAGACACCGCTGGACTTGGCAACGGTGTGCAACGCTTTCGCAGAAATCAATTGGCTCTCATTCACATGGGATATCATTAGCTTCAACAGCTGTTGGGTTGGTTATGGTTTACTATGCAGACAAAGGAGCAGCGTGAGGAAAAGGTGATGCAGGTAGCTTCCAAACTCCTGGCAACATAGCGATGCTTCCTAATTGGCTTTCTTGCACCATAGTTGACGAGTCTTCCCC
The DNA here is from genome assembly GCA_900303245.1 of Selene dorsalis. Lineage (NCBI taxonomy): Eukaryota > Metazoa > Chordata > Actinopteri > Carangiformes > Carangidae > Selene > Selene dorsalis. The sequence goes on along the minus strand of OMNW01019648.1, from coordinate 13,726 downwards.
AGGAAACAACAAATCTCTGCAGCTGATGGGCACAGGAAGTGAAGGGCAGCTTATGCTTCTAACATTTGTTAAAAAATAGAAAATAATAGTCTGTTTTTTTGTACATGATGGACTTTTAGTGCTTTGAATGAATTGGCTCATGGTGAGAGTGTGCTCGTTAGCAGAGATTAAGAGCAAAGACAGTCTGTTTCAGTTGCTTTTGTCTAAATGAGTTATTATCAAATGTGTTAGGTGACTTTCAGCATCATCTAAATCTACCCTTAATTTCAACCTCTAATTTCATATGCATAGAAATACTGTATGAAAAAGTACAAGGGCAAACTGAGTTGCAGTTTAAGTGGAATCATGGAGTTTCTGTTTATTTCTTTTATCCGTCGCAGGCTGATGACATCAGAGCTTTGCTGATTGATGCCATGCCGCCAGGTGCCCTGCCAAGCTGTCTGAAGCCACAGGCCACTGTGGTAAAGTATCCTGACTCTTACATACAAGTGCAGCATAGACAGAGAGTGTTCAGCTGGAACATGGAGGCCAGACGCCTTTTCTAGTAGAAAAAACATGACACAATTCATTTAGCATCAGAGTATTTAGTTTAATCTGAAGCAATGAGGTATTAAAGCTTAAAGATGCAGAAAACAGTTTATAAATATATACACTTGACCTTTGAAAGCTGAAGTTACTGGCCCTTTAAAACAAATCTTGTCCCTCCCACCAGGTGAGTGCGAGCGTGGTTAGTGCAGGTGCAACAGGGGGTGTGGTCATCTCGCCCTCTCCATCCCCCTCCTGCTTGTCTGCAGCCAGCAGCATAGACAACCTGACCACACCTCTCAGTGACATCACAGTGGGCGGAGCCACTGGAATTGCAGACGGAGCATCGGGGTCCGACAGAAAGGAAGGAGAGAGTACGTTTACACACACACACACACACACACACACACACGCTTCATCTGTCTATGAATGGTGTGAGGAAATGAAGTGGTAGAAAGAGACACACAAAACCTCAAAGGATCTTCAAATGGCAACTAAATGAAATAAGTGTTTAACATGGCCTTGTTGTAAACTAATTTGTTTTATCATCTTCCCTCCTTTTGCTTTTACTCCATTGTCAGTTTTGTTTTCGTGACGGTTAATTTTAGAAAAGCGGAACAAAACGGAGAGATACAGAGGATTAGTTAGAGTGGGTTGCGCTGCAGACAGAGGAAGGTCAGAGAGAGAACAAACAGGAATAACCAGAGAGAGAGAGATGCTTGAGGAGAAAGATAGAGAAAATAGAAAGATGGAGTCATGGAGACAGATGGGGTGACAGAAAGAGGAGAAAACAGGCAGAGAGAGAGAGGGACAGGAATAGAAATAGAAACTGAAAGGTGACAGCTGGCAGAAGGCTAAGCAGAGAAGGGTGTGCGCACATGTTTGTGTACGCACATGGCTTTGTGTGTGTGTCACATTAACATCACTGTAGGAATCAAGTCTTCATTAATGCTCAGATCAAGAGTGAAAAGGAAGCGAGAGTGAGTGGGGTGTTGACAGAAAAGCACATTTATTTCAAAACTGGAATTGAAATCGCAAAACTGTGATAAAAATAAAGAAACATTTCATCTGTTCTCACTGTTGTAATTAATAATGCTCAACTTCCTGCTGAGGCAGAAATCTCTGGGGCTCAAAAATAAATCCAACACATAAGCGCTAAAAACTGCAGTTCTTTGAATGACCACTAGAGTCTGGCTCCAACTGTTGCCCATGTGTGAATCCGATTTGTCTTCGTTCTGTAAAGCCTCACTGGTGACTTTGTAGTTGCGGGTGAAGATTAGTAGAAAGGTTTAACCACGATTTTTTGCACAGTTACCGCTACATATGAGGTTCAGTTTAGCTCTATTTAATGTTACTGTTACTCAGTCATGAGACTAAAGTCTTAGAAGAACAAGTAGAAGTTATTCAGATTAAAGTTCGAGTCACTGTTCACAGAAGCTAATTGTTTGTTACCTCTTTTCATGGCTCTTTAAAAAAGAAACCGAGGTGTCAGCTTGAAACATCAGCCGGGCTGATGTGTGACTTTTATTGGGTGTTTGATTGCATCATGTTGGTGTGTGACACAAACTATGAGAGGGACAAAAACTTGCTTCTGCAGACGTGAAGAGATGAACTTTTCATCTCTTTGCTACGATTTAATACAAACTTTTGGTTTCAGCAAAAAAAAAACTTTTTAATTATATATATATGTATATTTGCTGTTGTTTCCCCAGCAGAGTTATTGAGGCTGTGATGATTTACACCTGTAACAGTAATCACGGCAGCACAGAGGGAAGTAGAGGGAAGTAGGTAAAGGTTACCATTTAAAAAGTGGAGTAATCTGGGCCTCCAGCATGAATCTCATCTTTGTTCTTCCCGAACAAACTCACCATCATCAATTTGCATTTCAATAGCTTGATTATTGTCATCTATTCATTGACCTTTTCTTCAGGCATCTTATGTCTTTCTCTCATGAATATTTGCCAGACTACCTGTCTTTGCAGTATGTCTTCGATCACTGAACTCATTATTATTGATTAAAGGCAATTTGCAGTTGCAGAGGGACCTGCTCATGTTTCCATTGGTTCCTACAGTTAAATACAATATAACAACCTTTGATTTAGATGTATAATTAAAAATATGGATGGAGTGGTTGGTGCACAATATGATTACAATGTGTTTTTTTCATTGCTACATTGTTTTGACAGCAGGGAGAAACATAAGCGAGATTGATGTGGCTTCTTGGTTGTTGTTGTTTTTGGGGCAGATTTCACTGGATGTGCTGGCAGACATGGGTCACGAGGAGCTGAAAGAGATCGGCATCAACGCTTACGGTCACAGACACAAACTCATCAAGGGCATCGAGAGGCTGCTGGGAGGCCAGCAAGGTCAGGACATGCACACACACTCATAAATAACCATGAAAGGACCATGAGAAACTTTGGCAACTAGTTAACAGAATGTCAGCACATTGGTACATTTGAGATTTAATTAGCTTTTTACAGTACAAGCTGAGAACTGGAAACAAATAGAGAGAGACTGAGACAGAGAGATTGTCTTGTAGTGAATTAATAATGTTTTTAAACAGCTTAACACCTGAAATGTAATTTTAATATAGATATATATATCAAATTCCTCAGTTATGTAGATTAATATACCTTTAATTCTTTTGCAAAATGAGCTGATTAGGTCATAGCCATGAAGAGTTAACGTGACTATATATCGAATTCATCCTGTTTTACTCTGATTTGAAATTTGACTACACGACCGCTGAACAAGAAAAAACATGTGTTTGTAGGTGCAAACCCGTACCTGACATTCCACTGCTCCAGTCAGGGCACCGTGCTGATCGACCTTGCACCGGACGACAAGGAATTCCAGTCGGTGGAGGAGGAAGTATGCAAACACATTCTTCACACGAATGCAGCTTAATTTACACAAAAACAGACATGCACACGGATACAAACAGACTTTTTTGGGTGGTAGGATTTGTGCATCATTTGTATTTCCAACCATCTGGCTGAGGACACACCACAGTGTCTCTCTACAGCAGCATAACAGTGTGCAACACAAAGCAGCTCCATATTAGTGTAACTGCTGTGCTGACTGGATTGCTCTTGTAAATGAGAGCAGTAACTCGAGGAGACAGCAGATATCAGAGTGAACGAGTATGAAATTAATGAGGACCGTCAGATGTTAACAGGAATTTAACAGGTAATTTAAACTGCTTTTTTTTTTTTACGTGAGCTCCTGGAAGAGGATTGGCGTGAGCTCCCCGCGGACTGTGCTGAAATTTTGGCGAAGGGCTTTGCGCGCATGCACACCAGAATTAAATTTTTAATAGACGTCAATAATTCCTGCCGTTAGGGAGATAAACAGTTTCACAACGGCACAGAAACATCGCCGCAAAATGCGCTCAAACGGCTCCATCACGTTGTAAATCCGAATGCAGCAGTTCCGTCTTTATCGCTGCTGATGCCGCACTTTAGCAGCGGCCGCATTGTCTCTAAATTTCCCACAGGCATCGTGGAGGTGTGTGCTCCGATTGAGTGAGTTGCCGCTTCACTTTATCACTGACAAAATGGCTCTTGTGATCCATATTTTTAAAGCCAGTAGTCAGTAACAGACAAAACACCAGATAATGAGTCTTCACGGAATCGAGGAGATGAATTTTGTACTGTGCGGTGGTGGCTGGGCTTCGCTTGTAGAGTCTTGTCAGAGGTGTGAGGTATGAAAATGACTTATCTGTGAGTGTGCTAATGTAGTCCAGAGAGCTTTAATGAATCACAATGTATGATCAACACACATGGAAATGTGTGTCTTGACTACTCTTTTAACTTTTGAAAATATCGTCTAACTGTTTTCAGCTACAGAGCACGATCAGAGAACACCGCGATGGAGGCAACGCAGGCGGAGTCTTCAGCCGGTACAACATCATCAAGGTGTGGACTCAGAGGAACCAGTTTACCCTCTCTGTGCCCACTCATAAAGACATACATCTTAATGAATTTATAAAGAGCTTGCCTGTTTTAAACCAGGTGTCTTATTGAGTTAGATTCATTTTAATTCTGAATTCACAGCAGAAGTTACACATGCTACTTTTTCTCTCTGGTGCAGATTCAGAAGGTGGTGAACAAGAAGCTTCGGGAGAGATACGCCCACAGACAGAAGGAGATCGCAGACGAGAATCACAACCACCACAACGAGCGCATGCTCTTTCATGGTAAATAAATATGTTACAGCCTCATCATCATAGGCACACAACATTTTTGTTCCTTTTTACAAGTTGGAATAAAATAGTTTTTCACCTCTTCTCATGAAATGATTGTGACAATGTGATTTATTCTTGATTAAGTGTATATCTTCGCAAAACTTTATTGGTCATTCTCTACCAAAAATACCACAGTGAAAATTAATTCATAATTAACCTTTATAATAGGAATAAAAAGAGGAATGTGTCTGAACTCTATGGGCGACAGTGTACATGTGTATACTCATCAATTGATTAAGTGGCTACAGAGCTTATCCATGCAGGGTCATGGGGGCGTGGAGCCACTCCCAGCTGACATAGGGTGATGGTGTGGTAACCCTGGACTGGTCACCAGGTTATCACAGGGTCAACATATAGAGATAACCGTGCACACATGCTTACATTCACAAGGTACGGCAATTTTAGACATGCCTACTAAGCTAATGTGCAGGTCTATGGACTGTGGGAGGAAGATGGAGAACACACACACAGACACAGGGAGAACATGCAAACTCTACCCCGAAAGGCCCCAGGCTTGGGAATCGAACCCAGAACCTTCTTGCTAAGATGCAAAAGCACTGACAGCATCACCCTGCTGCCCTTTATATTTTAGTTTTTGGCAGCTGTAAAACACACTATGCCCAAGGTAGTAGTCGCTATAGCAGCAGGTCTGGTGCTTACAGTTACCCATGGAGACTCGAACACTGCTGTCATGTGACATTTTGCTTTCAGCCGTGTATAAATCCAGACGAGTTCAGTTTTCTAATCACATGAGTGTTTGATTTGCGTCTACGACCTGATTTAAACAAAAAAAAAAAAAAAAAAAAGACTGGAACATCCACGGAGGTTGGAGATGCACATGACAGTTCGTCCCACCTCGTGACAGTTTTTCCTCTTGATTAACTTTTGATCGCATCTGCCCTTCAGCTTCAGTCACTTCCTCTTAGTCGACACAAGTAAAGCGCAGATTCAACCGTTTGTTTGCTCTCAGATGAACTCTGCTTTGCTCTGCAATGTTTTCCTTCTCGCAGCCTGACTGTAAGCTTGAACGAATCGCATTAATCTTCCATGTCCCCTTTCAACCACAAGGCTCATTCAGGACAAAACCCTCAGGACTGCAGCCGCCTTCTGTGTCTTTCTGCTTTAAACACTGTAGATTAGCAATTTACAGCATGTTTCTGTGATGTCTCATAGTGTGCATATGGTGCTGCATTATATATACTAAGTCCTTTAGACCATATGTCTCCCAGGATGAGGAATTGAGCTGTTTGGACTCTTTTCTAAAAAAAAAA
>OMNW01019647.1:15342-28415 GCA_900303245.1 Selene dorsalis | reverse complement strand
AATGGGTGGGTCACTTAATCCATAATAATACATGGTTATATTGGTGATTATATGTTGCACATGTACTTACTTGAGTAAATGTACTTAGTTACTTTCCACCATGAAAGATAAAATAGATAGATAGATAGATAGATAGATAGATAGATAGATAGATAGATATGTGATAAGTCCCTCTATGTTCATCAATACAAATACAAAATTACACATTGTTTTCAAACTGTCATGTTGTTATTAAAAGTATTGATTATTGCCATTTTAAGTGAAGAAGACATGACCAGGTGGCGCTGAACAACAGAGACAAAAAGATGAGTAATGTAACTAATCAATTTTACTGATGAGTAATTAGCACAGTTACGTAAAACATAATGAGTGTTTGATGACGTGCCCTAAACCGGGAGCTTGACAGTGTCTTTAATCCTCGAGTCTCATGAGATAAAAATGGAGGAGAAATAAAGAAGTGTCTCATCGCTCCTGTGCTGCAGTTTAAGGTGGTGATGCTGTAAACACTGTAGACAAAGTTAATCGCCCTCTGAGACAGTCCCACTGGAGCACAAACCTTCACTTACGTCAAGGAGCTCCATTCACAACACCAACAACAACATCGGCGTCTTCATTACTGGCTGCAGCTTGTCAGCTCCACAGTCTGGGCCCACGAGCCAGTCACAAGGTTTCAGACGAGGCGTTTTTACCAGAACGAAAGCAGATGTTTGGAGACGACAGAAAGTGCCGTGATTACACCCAGCAGTTTAGCTCGCAAAGAGTTTGACAGGGTCGGTGCTTGTCATGGCTTCAGCCAGGTAATTATTAATAGAGCTGTCCACACGTCAGACAGGCAGAGGAAAAGAGAGAGGGGTGGACAGAGGAGGGAAAGAGGACATGTTGAGATGATGAACAGTAGAGGTGTGCGTGAGTTTGTATATCCTAATCCACTTCTATACAACCTATTCAAGAGTCCACCTTGCTGTTGTGTATAAACCATATGTTTGCATTGGGCTACGTCCACACTGCCACGTTACAAAACTCATCCCTGCCCAGACGACTAATTTAGCTTCCTAACAGAATCAATATCTCCATTCACATTATCACACCTGAAAACGTACACATAGATAACTGCTCACATACAAAAAGCATAAGGTGGTGCAGAGAACAAGCAGACTGCAGCAGCTGCTGAGCAAAGAACAACAAGATCAGTAACACTTGTGATTTGTTATCCTCATAGTTTCCAAAGGTCTCAGTGAAACCCAGAGTTTCACAACTAAAACTGAGATTGAAGCACTTCCATTTTTTAAGGCCTGTAACTGTGGAGTGGTGTGGACAGTAGTTTTCCACCAAATCCACAACCTTCCCTCTTCTTTCTATCCTTCCTCTCCACCACCAGTAACTATCCATTCCCTCCTTCCTCACGCAGAACTACTAATGAATAACTCTCCTTTTTATTTCCTTTGGAGATTAAAATGTTTCAATTAAAAAAAAAACTCTCTCCCTGCACGGAAGTCAGCATCCTCATAAAAGATAAGAGCGGACACGAGACAGGACAAGAGGAGGATAAAAGTTTTGCTTTTATTCCCTCTCAGTGAGCAAACGAATCAACTGGACCGAGGGAGGATGTGAGGCTTCAAGGCTGACAGCTGACAAGGCACACACACACAAACACACTCACACAAACACACTAACACATGGATTTAACAGAGTGGGTGACACTAAAGCCACTGTGGTAGTCTTCAATTAATCTCACAAACAACTTGACAGATACGCAGCCTTCAAATAAAAAGGAATAATTTAATAAGCGCTGGGAGTCACAGATGTCATTTGCCATTTACGACTTTAACAGTCAAATATACTACTAGATTGAAATGGATAACAGCGACGCTTCAGCACATTCATCTGACCCTGACCGCAGTTCCAGATATCACTTTCTTCATACTCATTCGTGAGTATGTTTCTGTCAGCTTGCCCTGTGTGTGTGTGTGTGTGTGTCAAATCAGCAGCACAGGACGAGGCACTTGCAGCGTGTTGTTGTGACTGAATCTATACCAGCTGCCAATATCTGTCAGCTGAGAGAGAAGCTCTGGCCTTAAACCAGAAAAAAGTGTTTTTGCTTTTTCATGGTGCCAGCAGTTTGATATGAATATTAAACACAAAAGATACAGAGACATGGTGGAGCCGTCACTTTGGATGGTCGCTGTTTTTCAAAAGTCTTAATTTGACAGGATCCAGACGTATTCACTTCAATGTGTTTCTTCCTGTGGGGTCACTGAGGACTGGAGCTCGGCGCACTACGCCAATAATCACTCTCTGCGGATACACTAATAAAAGACCTAATTCAAGTCTGACCTCTACATGTTAAAGACAAACTTACTTTGCTAACGGATGTGAACCACCGTTGTTTGTCCTGTAGTGGTGACGCTGCATTTACAATTTTTAACACAATATCTCCCAGGCTACATGTCAGCATGAGTCGTCCTGGTGACATGACGTATGTCCATAGGTAACAGATGTTGAACTACATGCCAGCTGTGAGGGGAATAATAAATCCCAATAAGTGACGTGCGTTGGTGAAACGGAAGCAGATGTGACGTGAGGGCAGAAGAATAGCTGCAGGTGTGGAGGGAGATAATATATATATATAGAGAGAGAGAGCGAGAGAGAGATGGAGATAGAGATGAGTGACGATCGTGCGGCAAACTGCTTTACCAAATACAGAGTAGTTACAGTGACAGTGGGTCAGAGAACCAAAACACTATGATGATGAAATATGCACCTTTCATCACAATTTTCCATCGTAATCGTCAGTAATTATGTCATCATAAAAACATAAAACAAGACTAAGAGACTGCAGCCGTGCTAACACTGAAAGGCTGCACTGAGCTGTGCTAATATCAACACGCTAATGTGGTGACAGTGTTAGTCAGTTTAGCATGTTAGCATGCTAATACATACTCGACAAATTCAGACTTTAACCTGATGATGCCACTAAATGGAAAATGGAGGGGTCACCACAGAGACTCCAACTTATACTGAGGTGGTTATGAATGGCTGTGCATTGTGGGAGAAATCAGTGTTCAGTGTTTCACGGACGTACTCGAAGGGGTATTTCAAGCCATGCAATGATGCTAATGACAACTGCCATCACACTGTTAGCCTGGCTAAAGGCTAAACACCATTCAAAGTTGATTTATATGTTGTCCTTTTAAAAAATTAACTAATGCATTAAATGACAGCTAATGATAATGACTCTTAAAACAAACAAAAAATATTTTTTCAGTCTGCTCTGTGTGTCCTTGTGGACGTCCCCTGAGTGCAGATGTGAAGTCCAACAGCTGCACACAGTCTGTGATGAAAACGTGTCCTCACAAAAGTGCTGTTATCTTCTGTTATCTTTCTTTTTTTGTGGAGGGGAGGTGGGGGGCTAACTTTGGTGTCATGGTAACAGCAGCCCATAAGGCCTCATGGGAGGAGAACAGAGGGATGCTGTAACCAGGGGCAACTGAGTTGTAACTAGGGTTACTGTATCCTTGATCTGCACAGAGGTAAACTGCAGTGTCAGTGCTTTATTACAGAATACTAAAATAAGACATGAAAACTCATTTTTATCTTTTTGTTCAGTGGCCCTTGGCTGCGTTTAGATGAGGTATACAGGTGAACTGAGCTCTAAACACATACAAGTTTGACTCGCCATGACAAACATACACCAGAAATATCAGCAGGTTTAATTGGCAGCACTTATGCAGATTTATAAATCTGACATAACATGGCAGGTTAAACAAAGCAAAGTTTGGAAACCACAAATAAATGAGTGTACACCCTCAAGCTGGATCCCCTTCATGCAGAGTTATTATGTACATGCCACAGACATATTCAGACACAACTGGCAAGGCCACAAAGTTAATTATGTGGCATGTTAAATGTCATGTCTTAAGTGCCCCTGCTGCATTCAGGCTCATAACACAGAGCCCACACTTTTGCGATGATAAATACAGGCAGTGTGCACAGATACTAATCAGCGCACACGCAGCTTCACCTGAGTGGCAGCTCCCAACCGCTGCTCATTAAAAGAGAGAAAGTCAGGAATTAGCAGCCGCAGCTTGATTCTCTTTCAATATAAAGCTCTTAGAAGAACAAACACCGAGCAGATCAGCGCTGTCAATCATCCGCTGTGGCAGTGTTCACCATGGAAACCCCCAACTTTTTATGCAAAGGTGCCTCACTTTTCAAGTGCTGTGGCAGATACTTCCCCCGCTACTAATGGTGTAATAGAACAACAAGCTGACTTGATAGCGAGATAATAGACGCTGCTTCTAAACCTGAGCTGTGTGCTCTGATAAAATTCACGCCATCGAATTGGGCTGAGATTACAACTTGAAACACATGCTGGATGTTGCCAACAGATTTAAATCTTCCCTTGATTTTAGCTGACAGAGACTTTGTCGCTGTAAAGAGATTCACACATTAACACCTCGAGAGACCTAGGTAGTTTGTGCTTGGTGCTGCTGCCCTGATGAAATGACTGAACTGTTGCTTCATCTCGACTCAAACCTCAAAAGTCAACTACAAAAATTGTCGTCATGCAGGCAGAAGGATAAAAGTATATTTGTGTGGGGTTTTTTTCACAGCTGAAAGAGAAACAGCAAAACGAGACTAACGCATGAACATTGGGATGAGACATTCACATCCATGAACCTTCACCAAATACAGTGAGTAAAGAGTTACAGCACACTGCGGTTTAGGTGATTACGAGATTACCAGCAGGCTGTCATGACCCACAGTTACGTTTTGTTGTTGGGCGACGTCTAGTGATTATGAAGAGAGAGAAAGGGTGTGTTGATGCAGTATACAGAGAGACAAAGTTGGGTCAAGAAAAGATCAGAATATGACAAAGAAGAGCAGCTCTAGGTGCTTGTATCATAACCATGACAACAACGGAGACCATGTAATGTTAAAAAAAAAAATCTAATTTGGACACAAATTGCAATTTTATTTACCATTTTTGTAGTAACCAAGGTGACAAGGGTAAAAATGCCACTGTGCCTCAGTCAGCTTTATATTGTAATCATGACAACACAAGCAACGTGTCTTACATATGCCTTAACACAGACACACACACACTGAGGCTCAAACAATCACTGGGTGTAATCTGTTCAGGACACAATACAACTCTGATCTCATCACTGCTTGTTTGTGTGTGTGTGTGTGTGTGTGTGTGTGTGTGTGTGTGTGTGTGTGTGTGTGTGTGTGTCGGAGAGAGAGAGTGGGAGAGTGGTTGAAAAGGTCACATCAGTGAATCGATGATTGCCTCTCTTACCTCCGGCACTTAAGTAGAGAATCTGGTTGGACTGATTAAAGGCTTTTCTTTGTTCCTGATGACCTGTTTAGACTCATAATTTCTGTGGCCTCTGGTTTGAGTCTTTTGCCTTTTCTCATGACATCAGCGAGGACCGCACAGGTTCAGTGAATGTGACTGTGAAGGTTGAAAACAACCAGCGGATAAGGTTCAGATGACGCTACATGTATATGTGTACGGCTTTACTCGGTTTAATCAGTGATGCTTTTAAAATGCTAAAACAAGTGATTGATTTAAAACAAGATTAAGATTAACTTTTCTCCCAATTGTTCCACCTCTCTCTCTTTCTCTCTCTTGCACACTCAGCTCTGTCTGCTTCGAAAAGGACATGAAATGACGGTGGGATGGTGAAGAGAACAGGAGGTGACATGAGCTGAGAGAACAGTAGGTGTGTTTCCATTAACCTGCTTAATGCACAATTTGTAATTGCAAAGTTGAAAAATGAGCCACGAAAACACTTCAGACTTTTTGCAAAGTTGAGGTGGAAACACAACATATTCGAGTAGTGACATCTGCCACATAATACCCCAGGGAAATCTGTTACAATGCTATCACAAGAGTAGACAACAGGTTTATTTGCATATCATAACTCCACTAAAGACCTTTTGCTATTGTGTTTTGTCTACTTTCCTCACAAAAATGCTTCTGATTTGTGCAAAACCACAATGGAAACCTGGTTCGTGAGGCTCAGACAGGGGCGGGAAGAGGGAGAGCTCGAGGGATAGGTTGCAAAGGAGAGGGTACAGAAGAGGGACCAACGACACAGAGGAGGAGGATGAGGACAATGAGAGGGGGTGGAGGGGTGATGATGCCAAATGCCCACTCATCACACAGGCAGCTCAGCTTTGTTTCAGCAGCACTGCCAAATGTGGATCGGCTGGGGAGTCCTGCCACGCGAGCACTGAGGCCCGAGTCTAAAAAGCCTTGGTGCAGATTGTACTGCAGTGAGGGGGGAGGGAGGGATGTAGGGAGGGAGAGGTGAGGTGACACAAGCAAAGAGAAAGGGAGGAAAGAAAGAAAGAAAGAAAAGGCTGCTGATTGAAAAGAAAATGAACTGAAGGATTTTCTCAGCCTGACAAAAAGTGAAAGACGAAAGGAAGAGCGAATGAAAAGTACCATTGGATCTTCAGGAGCGGTTTTGTAGAAAAGTCAAGAACTAATGAAATGTGTGGGTGTGGTGGTTAAAAAAAAAAAAAAGAAAGACAGAAAAAGAGCGAGTTCACAGCAGTCTGATACACTAACTGACCCACATTCATGAATTTACATCTGCAGGCTCCTGTTTCAGCCTCTGTGGTCCTGCAGTTTTAGTGCGTATCAATATTTCAAATGAATGAATGAACCTAAAAGCAGTAGGATTGATCCCGACCGAGCAGAGGGCTGAAAGCGTCAGGTGAGAAAAAAAAAAATCTTCAAAGAGCGTCTTAACTCTCAGCCTTTGATCCAAATCCAGACGACCAAGACGCTGAACAAAGAGACCTCAATCCCCTTTGGTCTCCTCCCACCACGCTCTTTCTTCTGCAGGCCACCGAAGGAACCTGCACACAATCCTTTTTACTTTTCCTCCACACACACACACACATATAAAACTGCACCACAACACTAACTCATTCAGACCCCCCCTGCAGGAGGGGGAGGCTCCGTGTGCGACTGGAACCTGCATCTCGTATTATGTTGCAATAATGTTTCATCTTGTAGAAACAATATAGGAATACAGGAGAAGACTCTCATGTGTACAGTCAGAAGATGGTTAGCTTAACGTAGCATTAGGACTGAGGACGCAGGGGAAATATATAGCCTGGTAGGCTCTGCATCTCTAAGGTTCACTGTATAATACACTTAATAACTCAGTTTTATCCAAATGAAGATGTTAAGACAAAAAACTGTCGCTGTACCTTAACTAGCTACTTACTGGCCTTACACATCAGTGTGAACTAACTCTTACAACCCCGAAAACACTTTACATATTTCTTTGTATCTCAAAGCAGCGGTGTTGCAACAGGACAGGAAACCCATGCAACTGCCTAGGGCCCCCGAGCTGGGAGGGGGCCCCCAGAGGCGGCTGACATTGGTCCATATCAATGACAACATGATGTTGCCAATGGCTGTGTACACAGAACATTGTGCATATGAATTGTATCATGAATGGTTTGGGATTTTTGGATTACTTAAAGGTTAGTGTTTGTGGCTGCAGTTGAGGTGGGGAGCCTCCAAGGTGCCTCTTGCCTGGGGCCTCCAGTGTGTCTAGAAACGCCCCTGTCTCAGTGACTCTCTGACTGGCCAACATAACAGTTGGCTATAAAAAAATAATTAATTTCCGACAAATAAATGTCGACCATGACCTCTGACATTTGTCATTACTGAAGGGACAGGTTGACCCCCAGGCTTTGAGACTTAAACTAAATAACAATGTTACAACAAGGAGGAGGTAGATTTTTACACTCTTTCCATTGCTAGTTTAATACAAGCAAAAAAAAGTTTTATCATTTTCCCAACACATGAGCAGATTTGTCATCTGTTTCCTCGTCTTTCTTTCTACAGCAGAAATCTTCTCATTTTTCTCGTCCTTCAGACAGAACTTCCCGTCTCTCTTCTCCTGTCTGTCTCCCTCAGCGTGCAGCACTCTGGGGCTTGTTAGCAACAGTGTCAGTGATTAAAGACTGCAGGTAATTAGATACACATGACACCATTGTGAGTGACTGGCTGACTGACGAGCTGCAGCATCTATCAGCAGAGGAGCTCCACGTTGTTGTTTTTTTTTTTACCGTTCACAGTCAAATCCTCCTCAGCAGTGTTTCCAGTTGAAGCCCTGGAGTATGTGCATATCTGAGAAGTTAATAATTTGAGCGCCGCGCAGGATGTTTGACTTCTCTTTGTTATTCAAATAAAAAGGTAATTATTCTGCAGGGTTGTTCAGGTACAAAGCAATTAAGCAAACAGTGAATCATTGCTACGGTGTCCAGGTATTCAGTGACTTTTCTCTTAAGATAAATATGCACCTATAGAAAGTAATTAATAATATCTCACATATATCTGGTCATTTTGAAGGAAAATAGAGGTTTAACAGTTTGTGGGTGGAGTGAATTTGTGTTGTCACACGTAAACATGTAACTGTACACATGTACACATATATGTACGCTGCTGTATTATATACATTATCTTGTTTGTGATTCTGAATGTTTTATTTGCTGTGTGAAGAGTCCCCGAGTGTCCAATAATTATTCTACCAATAATAAATATTATTATTAGTAGCAGTAAAATTAGTTGGATACCATAAAACATATGTATCGTGAAAATAATGTTGTCAAATCACTGAGTGAATAAACTATCACTATTACTCCTGCTAGTGTCAGATTATTAATGTTTATTGCTCCATATTTCTACATGTAGACTATCACTGCTACAAATCAATGCAAGTTCTTCCCACAGCTTCACTTACGTATTGATCTTTGACATCCACCGTATTAGTTTTATTTGGAGTCATGACTCCACTGTCAGAGTGTTGCCTGCTGTACGGTTTCACGCTGACAGTCGATTTGCATATTTCCTGGGTCACTAGTTTAACATGTGAGAGCTGAGTGGCAGATGAACTGGTTTACACTAACAGACCACAAACTGAGGAACCAGCTGGTTGATGTGAAGTCCGTCTGTCTGAAAACCTACACACAGCCTGACGTGAGTGTGTATGGAGACTCTGCCAGTCTGTTTGGACTTAGCCTACCACAGGACTACAAAAATATCAAAGTCCCAATAAAATGTCACTTTAAACAAAATGGTACAAGATGAATATTATATAATACAAGGATAAAACCAGCTGTTCGCTCACCTTCCATCAATACTGAAAACAAAAATAAAACAGCTAAGATGGCTATGTCCAAAGTAACAACAAGCATTACATTACATTTTACAGAGCACAACAGAGCAATGTAAGGATAAGATAAGTAGCCACAGATAACAAGTTCAAGATCAAGTGCTGAGGTTTTAACAAAATGTCAATAGGCTCAAATTGTGGAACAGGAATCAGACGTTTCTTGACTTTGCTCATATTCAAAATCCCACTGACAGTCCAGTCCAGCCTTTCAACAGTGTGGTGTGACTCATTCAAGTGTTTAGAAAACTTTTTGAAAAATAAATAAATAAACTAACACCAGTTCTCCAATAAGACGGGATGTTCACTGATGGTCACTGACTACATGACGAAATTAACCGAGCTTTCACAAGACACACGTGGCGTTACTGAAACAACCCAGATGCTGGTTATGTGTTTACAAAAAGTATAAAAAATATTTCCTTTAAATTTCAAAAACGCTGAGACATCAAACTGAAACCCCACAGGTTTGGGGAACAAACAGTTAACAGCGACGTCTCTTTGTGACCTGCATGTGCATGATGATTCAGCCGGCTCCTGTTGAATAAACCATGAAGTTCCAGTACAGGCCCATCATACTCTCAGTCTGCATCACCTCATCTCTCACTCTTGTCTCGGCCTCTCGTCAGTTTGTCTTTCTCCACTGATACATGTCACGCTTTTCTTTCTGTCTCATTCTTCCTGTTGACAGCGATGAAGTGAGCTCTCTGTTCATCTAAATCTTTGTCCTCATCCTTCTCCTTAACCTCATTTATCTACATCAATACATCTTTGACACTGACTTTCACTCTGTCTTGCTCTTCAGTTTCTTCACAGCATCTTTTGTTTCTCATTTTTAAACGGTCCTCTATCTTCAGCCTATTTTTTGGGCTGTTTGATGATTGCTTGTTTTTAATTTCCCTCCGGTCTTGCAAACATTTGCCTCTTTACTCCTGTCTGTCTCATTCATCTTTGTCCTCCTGCAAAGGTGTATCACAAATCTCTGCGCAACTACAGCCAGACTCATGATTGAGGACATGATCCAGGTGCAAATATCGACATTGCCTGTTTTACGAGGGGGACTGCAGAGCAAAACTCAACACTGAGGAATTAAACTTTGGAACCTAATCCCACAAACTATGTAGCAGTGCCAAACTGGTTACTCGAAATGTTGCTCTAAAAAAGGTCCTCAAGTTTTGATGGACTTTCTCACCTTCAATATTCACTGTCCTGGCTTCGAGACAGATGGAGGGGGGACCACTAGTGAATCTTCAGACTTGCAAATACAGTGGCAGAGGAAGGCAGACACAACAACCTCATTAGCGGCTGCCTAATTTCCATTTTGCAAGACGCAGCAACCAAAGCACCTGGTGAGCTAATGCCAATCATGATTACATGTTGCAATTGTCTTTTCCAGTGAGTGCACAACAACAGTGTTTGATGCAGGACTGTGGGAGTGATACTGTGTATAAGAGGGGCTATGAGTGTATGCAACTGTGCAATTTGAGACACAGTAGGTGTCTTCTCTCAGGGCTAACAGGTGAACCACTGTAGTCAATGAGCAAAGAGCGATAGACAGTTGCAAAACGAGGAAGATGTTCATACCAGTGATTTCCCAGAGCGCAGCAAACTGCTGTCTACTCTCTGTAGTGGACCTTTAACCCTGCTGGCATCTTTGAGACTGAACAAATCTGAGTCTCTGAGTTAAAATGGTTTAAATTTGTACTATCCATCCATTGGCTAAAACCAGGAGAGAGGGACTGGAACTACCGCAACCCCAGCTGACAGAGGGCAAAGGTGGGGCACACCCTTAACAGGTCACCAGTCTATCACAGGGTCGACAAACAACACACACACATTCACATCTACAAGCGAAACACCAATCAACCTAGTGTCCAAACTGCACAGAAAGACCCCAGGCCCAGGAACTGAACCCAGCACCATCTTGATATTAGAAAACAGTGTTAACCACCTAAATTATCATTATTGATAGGATAACTGATATCAATTGCAATTTGTCTTTAAGAACAAGTGGCGACAATAAAATCTTTAAAGTCGGAAAAATCTAGTGAGAAAGACATTAAATCACTATCAACACTTCCAGTTGACCCACTGAAAGAATGATGATGATGCATAATGATGAATCCAGAGCGCAGAGCAATCAGTTAATGATGACAAGCTGCCACAAAAAGTACAGTCACTGGCTGCCAGAATAAATCAGATTAAATGGGGCAGAGAAATCAATAACTCATTCTCCCTGTCACACACCTACTCAGGTATCCTTATAAGAAATGTACCACCTTGAGAGGCCGACTGGAAAACCTGAATGTTGATTTAGACAAGATTAGTCCAAAGATCAGATTTGAGCACAGGGAAATTAAAATTATGCAGCAATGGGACGAGACTGTTCAAAAGTTTCTAATGACCTCAAATCACTGGCAAAGTTTTTTTTCTGTTTTCATGGAGGTAAATGTAAAGTGTCAGCAGCAGGTTTCCCACATGAGACTGCGGAGAGGATTGGAGCAACACTTGCATTTACATCTCTTCCTCAGCTGCTTACAAATGAGCCGTGTTTGCCCACACTGCACAGAAGAGCCTGCTGCCCCCTTATTTGCTTTTAGCTGTAATGTTGTAATTCTGTCTGCTCCTGACAGCGTGGATCAACAAGCCTCCCTAAACTCCGTCTGCTTTCTGTCTTCATGTCAGACACTGTGACGGTAATTACCAGATGGCACATGAGTCACGAGCCAAGAGACAAGAGGACAAAAAAAAAAAAAAGAAGAAAAATTAAAATTATAAGAGGAAAATCCTACCTGTGAAGTGATGAGAAACACAGATACTACACTCTTCCATGTGTCCCTGCCTGCGTTAGTCTCTGTCGTTTATGTCCGAGGTGTCACGACAATACATTTTCCTCAGGTGTGCAGATGCTCAGGTGAAGCTCTGCCCAGGTGTTTTCACTCACATCTCCTAATTAGACCTCTCCTCAACTGTATCAATTATTCATTCAATATTCCAGGTCAGAACCAGTATTAAAAGTTAACAGTAAATCCATATTGTAGACACAGTGATACTGCGAGGGAAGAAATGTTTGAACACATATTTATGGCACACATTATACGGACTGAGGATTCAGGGTTGAATGCAGCTCGGCTTCATTCTTTGTAATTAAACTGAGATCATTCAGTTGGCAGTTACAGAAAATGTGTAATTAAAACAGCTCCCCTAAGTTGTTATTTCATAACATTTCCATTTTATTTGCAAAGATTAAGTTTCAGGCTGCAGCAGCTCAATGGACTGTGGCGTATTAGGAGGTGCTGCTGCAAGTGCAAAGAGTAAACAGAGTGCTGTCAAATGATGCAACTGTTTCAGAGGATCATTGGCTGCTGAAACACTCAAGCAGCTGCACAACAATGTCTTTGAGTCAGGGACAATAATCACAAAACACACACACACAAACAAGCTCATGACATGAGCTTGTTTTTTTTTGTTTCTTTTACACTTACATTAGTCACTAGAAAACAAACGCTCACCAATGCATGATATTTGTATTTACAGAGGCGGTGGATGCATAATGTACATACTGCTATACATATGCGCTCGCACAACCACCACATCCCCCCCACACACACACACACACACACTCGTATACATTCACTGGTTCACTGTATCAGCAGCTCGGGGGAAGGAGAGCTGGACCTGAAATCTTTGCTATGAATGTAAAGACAGAACTCGGCCAATTAAACCTTAATTACAGCTCTGTTGTCAGAAATACAACACTCCCTCGTATCCTCTCTCTCCTCTTCCTCTCTCTTCCCCTCTCTCTCTCTTCCTTGCCTTCCCTCCCTTTTACACTCTTGCCACCACCTTCCACCCCCCCCACCCCCC
>OMNW01019644.1:114206-129121 GCA_900303245.1 Selene dorsalis | reverse complement strand
GATACCTCTTCTCTCCCCTCTCTTCCTCACTCCCCCTCTCCAGCCTGGTTGTCTGAGCCGATCCTCAGTCTATCTCACCTCAACGTCAACCTCAAAAAAATAACGTGTACTGTATATATAATATATATATATATGGTTCTTATGGTTCTCAGTCACACTCACCTCATGGTGTGGTACCTACCTACCTACCTACCTACGTACCTACGTACCTACCTACCTACCCTCAAAATTCACCTCCTTCATTGTGCAATTGATGGAAAGAGCAGCCTCCAGCCATCGTCTTGGGAAATAAGGATGGAGAGAGTTTCCCTCTCTCCCTCTCTGGCACTGAGGCTGTCAGAAAGGATCATATCGGCAGACAGAACTGTCCAGTCACTGTCTTCACCCTCTGTAGTTCAAATTCCTCAGTGGAATGGCCTTTTGTTTTCCTACAGTAGAGCTGCTGTTGGATGAAAACCTCTGAAAAGAAGTCGCCTTAATTTCCTACAAACAGCCACCTTTACTTTTCACCATATACAGCCGGGTTTTGAAGTTTATGTCCTGACAGACAACAATAAACTTTTTAATACGCATCAAGAAATAGCAGATATTCATGAAGGTTTATATCCAACAGCAGCATTGATTTTACTTAATGCATTTCTCTTTGTTTTTAACCCAAGATGGCGACTGGATATACAATCATTTTGCCTTGGTATTTAGCTTCCCAGTGACGCTGTTGTTAAGTACTCGAGGCTATGAGAATCAATTTAGGGTCAATGTGATAATCAAGTAAACTTAAGCTATCTAATAAGGGGAATCGTGCTTTGTGGTCATCCATGCCAAAGGAAAAGATGCTTGGAGCAAAAAGGCTAAGAGGCTAAGCTAACACTGATCTGAAAATGTGTTCACATTCATCCAAAGTGATTTCTACTCACTCCTTTGGGGTGTAGTTGTTTTCTCACGTTCAGTGAAGGCCTCTCAAGCCTGTGCAGTTGTATTTGGGCTTGACACTACAGCAGGCCTGTGTTGGTAAAGATAGGTGTTAGCAGTCAGACATAACGATAAAGTTCCCCTAAGCTATTTACTACTTGTTCTGTGGCGCTGCCTCTTTATAATAGCCTCAAGAATGTGCTTTCAGAAGATTTTTTTTTTAAATGTTAGTGGTATCAAATTAGACTAATCCACACTGGAAATTGTTAAGTGTATGTCAGAATAACTTCTGAGGCGTTCTGTCTTTATTACACCTGTAAAGCCTCGGTGGTCAAAGCACTACTTGGAAGGTAATCAGAATCAAAGACACTTAAAGTGGTGATACGGGAAATTATTATCCACTTTTTTTTTTTGCCCTGGGTGGAAATTTTCCAAAAGCATCTTTGACTGAAGGTCATTATAAAGTCATAACCAGAGATTATAAATCATGTGTTCCTTAAAAGTGTAAGTCCTGTTTTCAGGGACTCACTGTAAGTCAAGTATTAGCGCTTTGTTAGTCTAAGATTGATATCTTCAGATTTTATTTTAGGGTGAGGAAGAAGAAGTAATAGTTTGAATGTGGTTTGAATGTTTTTTTGCTAAGGTTTAAATTAGGAGGACTACTGCCACTAATGACACATGTCTTTACGCTAAATATGAAACTAGGGCTACGAGATCATTAATTGAGCTTAGCACAAAAGGTATATGATGGAAACTCCTAGCCTAGCTCTATCCAAATGTTCAAAAAAAGTCCCTAGTAGCCCCTTTAAACATCACTTCTTAACATGTCTTTTTGTTTGTTTTATAAAAACTTCAACAAATGAAGATTGAATGAAAATGATGTTTTTGGTTTATTGGTGTTAACATGCTAAAAACCAAATTGTGGCCATGCACAGTGACTTCCTGTGCCCTTTTAATATTTTAACATGATATACTGTGTTAATTTGTAAACCTTTCAGCTGTTAGTTAGCAGATATTTTAACCTTTGGACAGGGGAAGGCTAGGTGTGCTTACAATCCTAGAAGAAATGCAATTTGCTGTTTTTACAGCTTCTTTGTATGGATCAAACATACAAGAAAAAAGTGCTGTGCAGGTGGTGGTGGGTGGCTTTTTGTTTTTACCTAGTTAGCTCTGTCTCCTGCTTCCAATCTTTTTTTTTTTTCCCCCTCTTACTATATTTTTTGGGGCCATTTTAAGCCCATTTTGACAGCAGCAACAGGGAGAGCGAACGGGGGTCGTTATGCAGTAAATGATCAACACAGTTGGTAGTCGAACCGGCAACAGTTTTGGGGTCATTGTGCCCATGTAGGACCTGTTCTAACCACTCAACCACCTGAGCACCTAATCTTTGACTCGGCAAACAGTCTCCTCGCTTTAGCTTCATATTTAGCGTCCAGCATGAGTGGTGTTGAGCTTTTTGAACACTGTGGCAAAAAAACTAAAGTATACTTCTCCATGTGTCAAACTATTTCTATAAAGTAAAGCCCTGCCTTAGTGATGATTTTAGAGAACTGGGAAAATGTTCTACAAAGCAGGACTAAAGCAGTGAACCTGGAAATAAACCTCATGTAGGTCCTCATGTTTTGAACATAGACATAGTCTGGTGTCAAATAAGCTGGGATCTGGTTCCTGCTCGTAGAATATCTTCCAGCCCTGGGCTCTAGTCTAGTAACTACTCTATTTAATTCTACCGCTTCTGGATGTGTGAAGCTGTGATACAGTGACTCAGTACTGGGACCTGTGTTTCCAAAAGAAAGGGTTGAAAGATAAAAACAATATGTATTTATACTCATTTTTATGGTAATGTACAAAAAAGAATGACATTTGTTTTGAAATGAAACATGCTTTTATTGTTATTCATGCTTTTTAATTTCTCCTGACTTATTTTTCTATTATCATTTAACATTTTTTTTATTTTTGTGTCATCGTTTTTATTTGACTGAACAACAGTCTCCCCGTTTGTGTCTGAGCTAGTAAGCTATTTTGTGAAAGATGAAAATGATGCACCTTATGAAAATTAGTTATCGCTGTTGACTAAGCTTGAAATGTATCCTTCCCTCCCCGACGCCTTCTTTTGAACAGTCAAACGTCCAATATACGAGACTGGGACTGGTGCGTTAAAAACATTTCAGTACAGCTGCTTCAGACACCATATCCTATTGAATCAAAGCCCCAGTGTGCGCTGTAAAATGTCACACCACACTTCAGAGTGAAATCTAACATTTTAACACAGGCTTCCTTTTTGCAAATGCATAATTCATATAATATGGCTGTCGGTGAGAAATCGTATGTGATAACCACAGTAACAGTATTTATCACTGAATACTCACTCCTTGTAAGTTTGTATAAAAAAATATACAATACATTGCAGAGTTCCATTATTCCACTATTGAAGTAATTGAAAATGCAATAAAATTGTGTTTGGATTTTGCAGATTGATGAAATATGTTCCATATGTGGAACTTGTTAAACTTATGAAAGAAGCGAGAGGTGAACTGACGAAAGGTTCAGCCGCTGACATCAAAAACGAAATTTTAACTATCCTTCCAGTTTCATTGGTGTGACATTCTCTTCCCTATCCAAATGATATTGCGTGTTTAGAAATGGTGAAAGAAGTCGTGCGCGGACGTAAAAGACTACAAACAGTGCATTTGAAGATTTTTCTCTCACTTTTAAATTAATTGCCTTCGTGTTTGAGAGGTGCCATGGCCCAGTTAGTGAGTACAACTTCTAATCCAGCAGTATTTTATGTGAGAGTTCAACCTTGACAGAAATGTTTAGGGATGGTAGAAAGAACCCTCAGGTGCTCAAGAAGTAAAAAAATTCTCTGCTTTGCCAGGAGCAAAAAATGGAAACAGATTAATCTTTAAAAAAAAAAAAAAAAAATCATAAAAACCCCCACCTGGCTTTCCCCACCCGACGTTGTGCATACTCCAGTGGTGGTGCTTACTCTAAAAAGGGGTGTCCTCTTGTGGTGTGTCAGGGTCAACATGTCTCCATGTCCTTCTGTGTCCCCAGTGAAACACCATCCACTTCATCACAATATAGCTCTGAAAAAGAGGACTGAATGCTGTTGTATCAATCTCCAATCTAGTTATGTTCAAAATTACTGTATTGCCCATTTCAGAATTTAGTGCCTTTTTTGGACAGTAGACTGTTCTGTAATTAAGATGTAGTATATATACATTTTTTTGTACAGTTTCTTTGTTCATTTTTTTAACTTGTGTTTATTTTAGTATGATATATATAATGTACAAGAGAATAAAGCTATATCAATGAGACTTTCTGGGTTTCTCTGTTGGTGACCAACTAATTTATATTTAAATATCACATCTCACACTGACCGACATGAGCAGAGTGGAATTTATTAAACGTTGATTTGAAAAGAAGATTTTGCTTTTCATTAACACCTTGTCATCTTTAATAAATAAGCAAGCAGCTGGTCAAAGTGATCAATGTGAATACGTATGTATAAAATCTTGTTTAACAAAAATGAATACTAAAATCCATTACAAACAATATCCCTCAAATATCCTCATGTACAAATCACACAGCTCCCAAACATAAATCACTAGCGAAAACATTTCAGAAACCATCACACGCTTCTTTAAAAATTAAAATGTCACTCCCAGTCAATCTTCACACACACTCGTGGTCGGACAAAGCTGATTTTTAAAAATGTATCAAGGTTTCAGTAGAATTTGTGAAAGAGTGCAACTTTGTAAAACACAACAAATAGACATTCAAGGCCTAAAAGAAGTTTCTTTAACAGTTAGTGACCAGTTTTTCAACCCACTTACAAAACAGAATTTGGTGGTTTATCACTAAGGCACATTTGCTGAGTAGTAGTCAAAGTATTTTAAGGCACGACAAACAATTAAAATAGGTATCAAGCAATTAATGAGACGTCAAAGTCCGTCCAACCATACAGCTGCATAGCATCCTTTGAGCAGCAGAAGTACAAGCACGTGAAGGTGTTGTGCAACCTTTGGAGTCATCCAGTGTAATCCAGTGAATTTAATTCTTTAAAAAATCTTTCATCCTTATGCAGATATACTTTTGCCTGGTAAGTAGAATAACATGAGGCAGTTCTTAGATCGTTATCTAACATAATTAGAATAAATACGCTCTAAAACAAAACATCCACCACTTAAAATGAAATTAATTAGACATTTACAGGTACATTTCTAAAACATTCACATTTTCTGATGAAACATTCAATAGTTTTTGTGAAGTTTTCAATCACTAGGTACGTCAAGTAGTAAAAGTAAAAGTAATACAGCTCTGTAATGGATAATAAATGATGAACATCTGATGAGTTCCCACTCCTAAAGGACCAGGAAGTGATGCATCATGTATTGCCAAAACTTGCAGTATAGGACCAGATATAATCCAGTCTGTGGTGGAGTCAATCTGCCCAAATAAAGACAGAAAGGCAGTGTCACGCTTTCTGAATACTAATAACTGCATCAACCAGCAGCTGAGTGATGGCACAGTGGATATCTACCAATCAGCACGTTCAGCAGGTACAAAAACTCTCAAGAGTTCCAGGACTTTCGGTTCTCTCCTTTGCTGCGACTGGCTGCTGTTGCACCGGGTTCACCTTTGGCGAGAGCTGTGAGGGCTGCCAGGTTTGGGCTGGATCCAGACAGGTTGGCACTATGGCGCTTTTGCTTCCGACGGCGTTTGGCACCACCACGGGCCACTCTGTCGGGCCTGACCAGTACCCCATACCCAGGGTTACAGTGGAAGTAGTGCTTACCGCCAACCGAGCCATCATTCTTTCCTACAGACAGATCAAGAAAGGTTTGTCAGATGTTCGTGAAAATGTTCATAAAAAATGAGGCAAAATTAGTGACAGGGCGTGGATCTATTCTACTCACCTGCTGGTACCTCCAGCTCCACTCCCACCCAGGTACCCTTTGCAAAATCTGTGGGTCCCACATATCGCACAGTACCGCTCTTATTGGTCCCCACAGTTACAAACTCTCCTTCCTTCAACCAGTCAGGAAGAACAGTGGTAGCTGTTGCATCTCCCTCCTCAGAGTCAGAGATAATTTCCAGACTTTCCTCTGGTACAGAGAGGTTGAGTCCTGTTTCAAGGCTGTTGTTCCAGTCCAGGTTCCTGGTCTCTTCCTCATTCAGAATGGGATTAAAAGACTTGAGGTCTGAAGATTTCACTTTCTGGATCTTGAAGGGGTTGGCTGCTGAGGCAGCAGGTTTGGAAGGCTGATTGCTGGTTGGAGGACTGGGAACTGTGGGAGCTTTTGTAGATGTATCAGCAGGTGATTCTTGTTGGATCTTATTGGTTGCTGAAGAAGAGGTCAGGATGGAGGTGCCGTTCGGGCCTGAGATCTCAGAAGTTGATTGATCCTTTGATGAATCTTGAGAAACTGAGTCTGCAGGTTGTACTGGAGCTGGTTTGTCTTCACACAAAGCAGGAATGAGGTTTGGTGCTGTATCTTGAGCACTGTCAAGGGTTACCTCATCTTTATCAGCCTGCCGAGCCTGTGGGGCTATTGATTCCTGTTCACCTTGACCTTCTTCTGTACACAGTTGTGTTTCATCTTGAGGTGACATTTGAGCCTCTGTCTTATCTGTGGGAGCTGACTCGAATACCTGTGGTGTGGGGTTCTCTGATTTAGAGTGGCCTGATTGTGGTAATTCTGCTGGTTTGGTTTCATCCTCCTGTACTACCACTGAATCTTTGAGTGGGTCTGACTGATCTAGTTCAGTCTGATCAGTTGTTGAGTCTGACTCTGCTACTGAATCAGGTTCTCCTTGATCCTTCAGCTGGAATGACTGCAACTGATTTGGCTCTTGTTGACTCAGATCTGAATCTGATGGAGTATCATTTGGTTTGGACAGAGGCAAGTCAGTCCTCTCTGCCAATGCTTTGTCATTCACAACCGCCAATGAGTCCTGGTCAACAGGAAAAGATCCAGGTTGAGTGTCAGTTTGTGTGACTTTATAGTCCTCTTCATCTTCATCTGGCACCATGTCAAAACCAGAAGACTGAGGCAGGTCCCAGCTCAGTGTGTAGACATCAGACAGCGTTACCGTGGATATGCTGGTTGATATGTATCCACTGGATGCTTCGCTCACTGGGCTGGGGGTGGATTCTTCTGTTTCTGGGATGATTGGTGGTGGGAGAGGCATGGATTTGCTCATCTCTGTTTGGATGTCAGCAGGAAGGATTTCCTTGATGGGGACCTGTGGGGGGCACCATGGCAACAATTTTGTTAGTGACCCGAAATAAAGCAGAAGGCTGAGCTCAACTTTATTTACTGGCCTAAAACTTTGTTAAAACACTGATGGGACTGGGACTGTTACAGTTCTTTAACTGTATGTAGAATAAACTAGGAGGCTTAAACAGCTTTTCACAGTGCATCCTTGCAACAGGCTCCAAATGAATAATGGAATAGGACAGAAAAGTGTTTGTCACTGCATGAGGAGGTTTCTATAGTAAAGCTATAATAATATGAAGGGAGCACCACCATCTGGGAAAAACACCCATTTTTCAAAATATATCATTTAAGAGCAACACTGAGAGGAGCCACACCCAGCGCTGCCAGTTGAACAACAAACCAGGTTTCAGAAATAACACAAATAAAACAGCACTACATCACTATACAGTATGGGGTCGGAGAACTTACAGGCTGCTGATGTTGACTCATGCCCTCTTCAACACTGGCTGACTGCACCATGATGCGAGGCAAGCTCTGCAACAGGGAGGCAATTTAAAACAAGTTAACGTCATTTCAGATAAAACAATCTGTACGTTAGCATCGAGAGGTCGTCGAGGAGATTTCGAGATGTAATCATGAGCGAGTCGGTGTCACGTCGGTGCATCTCAACCTGAAGATTAGATGTTAATATAAGCCTGGAGATTTCCAAACCTGGTCATTATACAGTGTGCATGAGGTGATGATTAGCTGCTGTGAGGGGATTATAAATCTCAGGCTTCAGTGTGACAGTGAAACAGAAATGGAGCCAGTGGGGAGAAGAACTTAATCTATGACTACAATAAGAAGACAGATACTGTAGGCTGAA
This sequence comes from Selene dorsalis, assembly GCA_900303245.1. Lineage (NCBI taxonomy): Eukaryota > Metazoa > Chordata > Actinopteri > Carangiformes > Carangidae > Selene > Selene dorsalis. Next base: position 121,120 of record OMNW01019644.1, on the reverse strand, counting down.
CGCTGCACTGCACTGCTTTGAGGAATACTAAACTAGAATAACTCAACTATGCCAAATGGCCATTTATTGTAGTATATTATCACTGTGCAGACGTGTTTTATAATTGTAAATAATCACTTTACTTTAATGTTATATTAAAAAGAGAAAAAAACATTCAATTTATGTCAGCAATCAGCAGTCAGAAAGTGTAATAAAAATATTTGTTCATCAAATCACTCAGACAGATAATCATGATAAACTGGTAAAACAATCAGGATAATTGCACCATAATTATAATTGCACCCATTATGATGTATCCCTACTCAGTATTCAAATTACCTCTTTAACACTCAATATGATCTGTCAGCTGATTAAATATTGTCTGATTTGTTTCTTCAGCATTTTGTTTTCGAGGCGGACAATAGAAAAAAAAAAAAACATCTTATATCTTAAGATATTCAGTAAATGAAGACTGTTGTTTAGCTGTGTGTTTAACAGACACAGCGGTGGAATATTAATCAGGATGATCGTTTGTCTCTCATGCATCCCTGACATCAGGCTCTGTGGGACCGCTTCACTCTCCCAGGCTCGGCTTATCAGAATCAAGTGCTTTGATTCGGGTCGTGTGGGATTGTCGCTCTGAGCAGAGCGACCACGTACGTGTTGGACGGGTCTGCTGTCAGAGAGCAGGTCAAACACATCTATCCTAACTCTCTCTGGCTCAGGGAAGAGAACCTGTGGGGCAACACAACACATTAGATGCACCGCAAAATGTGTTTAAAGTGGAAAGATACAGATTTCGGATCATTATAAAACTAGCCAACACATGAATAATTAACAACACATCACTGAGCCAGACTGTTGCACTGCGTGACATGTTCCTTCATTAACCACAAACATGGGCGTTGTGTACAGCTACAAGCACGTTCCTGCTCCAAGAAACACTCAGCACTAAATGTGTATTACGCTGTAGCTGAATATAGTCCCAAACAGATGAGCTTTTCACTTGAGTAAAATACAAATATGAATCAATGTATTATATATATGTATATATGTCATTTAGGGGCTTTTCACACAGCACAGGTGAGTCAGACAGTGCTGAAGCTAAAGCATTGTTTGTTTTGGTTCTTGTTATAAAAAATATGGAGCATAAGCTTTGTCTTCCAACAGTGCTGGCTGAGAACAGTTAGAATAATTTAATACCCCATATGTTTCAGAAAGAAATCAGAATGTAACACTTACGTTTTACTGTTTTATTGTGGTTTATTTGAAGTGTTGATCCATTAGAAGATTTGTGGTCTTAGGAACCAAGTGTGTTTTGTCTCAGTCTCCTCTAGTAACAACAGGTTGGTATCAGCCAATTAGATGAGAGGAAGAGAAGGAGGCTCTGAGAATTGATTGACTTATTGTTCTCTAAGGCATTAAATAAAAAATATTGCAGGTTTCAGGTAAAACACCCAGAGAAACCAAATCCTGCAAGGTTGGCTGGTGGGTCATGGTGGGCGGGGCTTGGTAACTGCTTTGTTGTGACATCACCAAGAGTCAGAAGTCATGACAGCTCATTTTAAGGCTCAGATTCTGCACACAAGCTGTGACCATTTCTCAGCAGATTGAGGCTTTGAGACTTTCACATCATTAATATATCAAAACACATTGAAATCTACCTTTATTAAATATGGGACCTTTCAAGTTTTTGCCTTCAGGTCTCAAGTCAGATCAAGGTGGTGTCTCAAGTTCATTTTTGTGACTGAAGTCTTGACTCCAAGGCTGTGTTCAAAATGTGACAATGATTGCCTTTCCTACATTTTCTTGATCTCAATGGAAACCATCATCATCAGGTGAAGGAAAGGTATGAAGGAGAATTCCTAAGAACTTATGAGGAGACAACCATGCAGCAGACTTACACTAACTTTATTAATATCACTAATTAGAGATTAGAGAGAGTTGAGCCATCACGTATGTAAGTAAGGAGCAGATAGTGACATTTTTTACATTTGTTTTATACATTTAAATAAAGCAAATTAATTTTTAGTATTTTTTGTAACCCAGTGTAATTAGGGATTTCTTTAGTAAAGGAAGGTCCAGTGTATCCTATACCAAGAGAGATAAGATAGGATATACTGAAGCTCCGTTCCTTATCACTTAGAGGATTCGAGCAGCTCTTATCATCATGGCTGCAGCTTAGATGCTCCCAGGTCATGTCACTCAAACAGGAGTCTTCCTAAAGAAAAATAAAAAGCCTTTTTGACTAGACAAGATTTATAGCAGTTTACTGTGAAGCTCCCATCAGTCATTGCCTTCTTACATGGCTGCAGTTAATACAGAGTGGTATCCAGCCTTAATACAGTCCAGCACATTTAAGCTGCAGTTCATTCATGTCAGCAGACATGTTAAGAACTTGTTAAGTTGGCTTTATGAGATAAATCTGGCCACTGTGCTGATGGTTTTTCATCCAGTTTTCAAGATCAGGCCTTCAATCTTTCACCCCTGCACCGTAAAGCAACACTCAAGGATTTTGTTTGTGTAATGACCTTTGTAAACATCTGTGGCAGGCGCAGTGGAAAGAGCACTAATTAGGGCAATGACCTCAAACAATGCACCAACAAGGCCTGACGGGTTTCCATTCCACCCAAACACCACGGCACATGATTTCCCTAATTAGCTTCCCCACACAGCTCAAGGTGCTAATCAGTCAAATCAGACGCTGTGGCGTTCGGCTGCAGCGAAAAAGCTGCAGACTCCCGAGTCTCGACGGCACATGATTGGAGATCAGGGCATGAGGAGGAGGTGGTGGTGGAGGAGCGGGGGCGATAGATCAGGACGACAAGGTTCACCTGCTCCTAATTAACCCTCCTCTACACACCGTGAGCTCCTGACTCAGCGGGGGTGTCTGCAGAGCGCCTGCTCTGATCACAAACATCATACAGCACGTCCATCACACTGAGGGCACCGACTACATTTGTACTGTAGCTGCTGATGATATCACTCTCAACCCGAATACTAAACCAACTTCCTTTTGATTCAGCAAATGTGCTGTCCTGTCTCAGAGTAACAATTGATTATACTCCCAACACAAAGAGAACAGTGTCCCCTTGAGTGAAATCAGAGGAGGTAGTGTCCAGCAGCTTTTTGCTGACAGACAGTTCTATTTGTAGATGAGATGAGACACAGGAGGAATATTTCATTCATTTATTTACTCACTGCAACACTGAGCTCAGGTGTCTGGATGATCAAAACTTGACTGGTCTTGAAGGACGACTCCAGCAGATGAGTTCTGGATGCCAGAGATGGATTTTAAAAAAGACTAAATTGATGCTAAAACCAACCGTCTTGAACTGTCTGGTGACATTTATATAAGTAAATATCTTAAAAATCAAAAACTAAACTCTCTCATTTACAAAGGTAATCAGACCCTCAGCCGTGACTCTCCAAACTGTGTTCTGCCATTTCCTGTTTGGTTTAATTACTCTGGAGATGTGTCTAGAACTTCATTCAAGATACAAACACCTGAACATGTGAGGTCCAAAAGGACAAACACAAAGCTATGAAATCCCAGAAACTCACCAGAGACCTCTGTAATAAAATTGTGGTGAGGCATTGATCGGACAAGGGTGTTAAATCCTCTCTAAATGTTTGAGTGTTCCCAGGAGGCCGGTGACCTCAGTAAATGTTAAATGGAAGAAGCTTGGAGCCAGCACTGTTTTAGAGTTTTGGCCGTCGGACCAAACCTAATGACACAGGCAAGAAGGGTCTGGTCAAGAAGACAAGAACCCTATGGTCACTCACAGAGCTTCAAAAGCAGCTCTGCAGGGATGGGAGAACCTGTAAAAGGGATGATCTCAACACCACCCTATCAATCAAGCCTGTATGGTAAAGTGATTCCCTTTACTATTCAACTGTACATCAACGGATGCAATGCTGATGGAAAGCGAGATGAATGGGGAAGGGGAGGGATGAGGAGACTGGTTCGACCTGAGGGAAGTATGAATGCAGCCAAATACAGAGATCAGGTCCACAAAGGAAACCTGCACCAGGGTACACAGGACCTGAGGCATTTTGTGGATGGGTTGAGTTTTCAACAAGTCTCTGACCTTCCTCCGGAGAATCAACCAAAGCACAGACTTAAAGCCCACAGAACATCTGGAGAGACCTGAAGAACACAGGTCACAGACGCCCCCAGAGCTGGAGATCATGGATGAATGGCTCAGAGGAAACCACCTGAGCAGACCTTGTAGAGATTTTAACGGGAAAACTCAAAACTGTAATTGCTGCATGATGGTTCAGTAGATCTGTACCACCAGCCACTGTTTAACAGTGCACTTGAAGAAAGAGAGTCCTGCCTCATCACAAAAGCAGCCGTGTGTCCTCCTCGTTTGTCATCAACTTTATCGTCTCCATTTGTGCAAACTTCTGCTAAACCACTTATCTTGGGCACCGAGGCATTTACACACTTTATCTGTTTATGATGTGTTCACATGTACGTACACTCTGTTCCCATAGCAACAGAAGAAATAGGACTTGACTTGGGATATTTAGATTCAGGCTGCGGTGATGCATATAAACTTAAAATCCCTGATAAGATGAGTGAGCGGCGTACGAGCAGAAATCCAGAGTGTGGTGAGTGTACCTGCTGATGGACAGCTGTCTGCTCTCTGGCATCTTCCTTCCCACCAGGAAGCAGCGACTTCAGCAGCTTTGGTACAGCCTTCACTGGAGGGAGATAAGACGCAGCAAAGCCTGAATGTACTGATAGTGAGGAGTAAAGGGGAGGAGAAGAAGGTGGGGGAAACCAGCGCAGAGGGAAGAAGGGAAGCAGAGAAAGATGGAGGCAGGAAGGAGAGAGATTGAGAAATGTGTTAGCAGAGAGGAAAACAAGTGCCAAATTAAGATCCAGAGCAAAAGGACAGATATAGTTGGCTCCAGGCTAAAGCATCAAAAATAGAGCTAATGACATCAAAGGCAGCAAAAAAAGGGAAAGATGGTTCAAAGCCAGAGAAAGACTCCATTAGAAGATAAAGCTTTTATCAGTCGTACCTGTTTCTGGGTTCATGTTCTGGGATATGGAACTGGGCAGTGTGCGTCTGGATGGAGGGGGCACCACAGAAAGGTCCTGGTGGCTCTCCCAGCCCTGCACACACACAGGATGGAAATATGCACACAAGATGACACGCATGTAGTTGAAAGGACAATTTCAGTAAACTGTGACCTTGAACTGCCTCTACTGGTCCAAGAACGAGCTGCAGAAGCACTGACGGGCACTGACAGACATCCTCTGCAGCAATTAGTTCAGCCATTTATCCATTTTTAAGCTGTTGAATATTTTACCCATCACTCTTCTCTGCTTCAACTCCCCTGCAGTACTTAAAGTCCCATATTGTCTATAGGTAGATTTCCATTTTTTTAAATGATAAAGCAGCTCTAGGTTCTATATTAATTCTGTGAGAGTGTCAAAGTCTGAGTCCACAGAGAAATGCTCAGATGCTGTTTTATAAACTGAGACTTAAAACCAGCCATCAGGACTTCTGTAACTTTGTGATGTCACAACAAAGCAGTCACCGCCCTCAGCCAAGCCGCAAGCCCCGCCCACCTGGACCCACCAACCAACCTTACAGGATTCAGTTTCTCATCTCCTATATTTTCATTTGATCACTCAGACAACAGTCAGCCAATGAGAAGAGAAGCCCAGAGCCTCCTCTCTTCTGATTGGCTCAGAGAGAAGCATGAGAGAGGATCCATTACTTAAAAACTTTGTTTATATTTCAACCCTTCAGCCAAACATTTTAGTTACCTCATCAACCATCCATCTACAGCCTCTTCAGACATAAAAAATAATGTATGTGAGGCCATTATCTAGTATTTTATATTTCTTTTTTTTGAATTGCATCAGTCTTTACTTACTGTTTATATATGCACTGTTTTTATCAACCTGTAAATCATTTTCTTGCTGGAAAACACTGATATTAATACATAATAAAAGCATGAGTACATGACTTAATTTAACTCTGGATTAATGGGTGCAGTCTTGCAAATGAATAGTCATGGCATAAACAGAAAAACCCCCACAGACCCTTGCAGCAAGAAGAAGTTATAGATAAACAGATTAGTAGACATGACTCACATTGTAGTCACTGAGGTGATGAGTAGAAGAGTGGAGATCCAGGCTGCTGGTTGAAAGCTGGTTAGAGGGTTAGAGGTTAAAAAACATGGTGTTAGTGAGACAGGTTAACAGCAGTGAGACTAGTTCACAGCAGGACACAACACCTGAGCCCCTGACCGCACACAAGCAACTGTGAGTTACTGCGTGTTGTGGTTAGCAGCAGAGAAAACAGACGGTTTGTGTTTCCTCTTCCTCCTGCCAGACGTTTTCTGAAGTGCTTAACCTCCAGCCAACCTAACCCTCTCCCACAGCAGTTATCTCTGTGACGCACAAACAGACCTCTCACCTCAGCCCTGACCCTAACTCTGCAGGACGACAACACTATAAAACCTATCTGTAAATAAACAGGCTCAGCACCTGGCCTCAACACTCCAGCATCTGTACAACTCAGAGTTATTAAATGACAAAGCAGCTCCATCCTATTGCGTCTCAGAACCCAGAGGCAGCGACTGGGTTCAGTTAACTGTCTGTTAGGAAATCTCTCTTTCCACACGATTGGTCAAGTGCATCCATATCACATCGGTGTCACCACCTGTGAACAGATCCCTCCAACCTGATGTGAAACCAAACCCTGAGCTGACTCCTCAACGTTCAGAGCAGGATCGTTAGAGTACAAATCAAACTTACCCGGTTGACACTTGGCGAGCTCAAGCAGCGTCTGGGAGGTTTCCCTTTGACTGCCAGCTGTTCCCTCACAGCCACCTCCTACACACACACACACACACACACACACACACAGACAGGCTTGTCACTATGTGGATGCTGTTTAATTATGTGC
>OMNW01019644.1:98410-109106 GCA_900303245.1 Selene dorsalis | reverse complement strand
ATGCACTCAATTGGGGCTGACTCGGCTTTTTTTTCCTTTTCTTGGCCAGTTCAGGGTGTGCACAGTGCACACATGCATTGTCCAGTTTCAGTCTGATTAAGGCGTATACATGCAGAAGAAAACTGATTTCCAATTGCATCATCTCGTCTTAGTCGGATAAGGAGAAGTCCAGTTTTAGTTGGAGTAACACGTTTACATGCACTTCAGTTGTCCAGTTAGAGTTGGATTAAGGCAATAATTTGTTTTTTTCAACTGTCATGTAAACGTACTGAATGTGCTTGTTACTGACCTGGTAGCTGTCCATTTCTTCATCCCCACCCTGGAATTCAAACAGAGAGAGACGTGCTGTCAAAACAATTTGGAGCTTTGATAAAAACAGGTGACAGGGCATCTACACAAAGGTAGACATGAAAACAAAACAAAAAGCATCTATCTCATTTGAATGATTTCTATCTAATGTATAAATATAACAGACTTTTTTTCCCTCCTCACCCATTGTGACTCGCTGCCTCTGGAGAGACGTGTCTGTCGGACCTTCACATCTCCGATGGACACAGAGAGGATGGAGGCGGCGATGAGGGGCATAGTGCCCGAGTCGGGCACCGAACGCACCTCCACCTGCATCCGCCGGGACTGACCCTGGAGGTACAGATTTACATCACAGTCACTCTCAGCTGGTGATCGACCTCCATGTTCATGGAGACACTGTAACAGCAGAAAGTGACTTCCACCCAGAGGTCACCACAACTTGGTCGAGCCACAGTGAGATCCCAGGATACCTGTCTGAGCTGGAAGATTCCTCCGGTGCGGACGTCTTTGGCGGGGAGCACCTCTACTGCTGTGAACTCCCCTGCCTCGTTCAGCTCCATCAGCTGCACCCACACCTCCAGTCGACGGGTCACCTCGCTCCACCTGCAGGAAGAGCCAGGAAACACAACACCTTTACATCTGAACTACACGTGACATCTACAAACAGACAGGATTCAGGTTGTGAAGCATATTATGATATTCTGTTCTGTAGACACTGATGTCATTAATGAACACATTTCCTGAGCTCCTGTGGTTCAGCGATTAAGATCCCTAATCATACAATCTGAAGAGGTTCGTTTCTGCTCTCTGCTTCTCATTTCCTGTGATCTCTACAGACACTGACTCACAGAGGCAGAAAGTGACCAAAAAACTGAACTGAAAGAAACTTTACAATAAGAAAAGATGAATTCAAACAATGAGGTTTATTTTACTATTTCTACTATTTTTGTGGAGCAAAAACGCTTTCAGTCATTGTATTTGAACTTTGTACAAAACAAACAGCATGTTTTTTTTTACATAGTAAGCAAAATTATGTGATTTAGTAGATATTGGTTCCAACACATTTCTCTACACATTTATGATAATAAGGCCTCATTACTGTAAGAAGCTCAGAGTGACAACAAAATGACAATCTCACTAGAGCTGTGCTTTTCTTTTAGTCTATAAACATCCAGTCTTTAAATATTCTGTCATCATCACAGCCTCATACCACAAAGATCCAGGCTGTATTTACACTGTGCACTTTTTCCTCCTTCAGATACAGAGAGTGGACCTGAATGTTTCTCCAGGTGTGTGTGTCTGTGTGTGTGTGTATGAGCTGTTCCTGGATGAATTTTGATGAATGTGTGTGTGTGATACAGTACCTCTCTCTGAGGGATCTGGTCTTGGCCTGAATTACTCCGAGGTCCCACAGAGCCAGGTTTCTGCGGTGGTTGGCCTGTTTGTGTCCGTAGACTTCTATGGCCACGGCCCCCTCCCCTAAAAACTCCACAAAGTCATCAGACACGGGCGTAGCCAGCTCCTGCAGAGATGGAAAAAAAAAAAACGCATCAATATATTCTCTGATACTGTTATGTGCTGCCTTATCTAGCAGGCAGAGTGTTTACCTTGGCGCTGTCGAACACCACAGTGCACTGAGGGTCTCTGGAGGTGGATGCCGAGCTGGACGGCGCCACCTCTGGAGCGATGAACACGGGCTCCTCCAGCCCCCAGAAGTGGTACTGGCAGAAGACGAAGTTGGACAGGTGGCGAGGAAGACCAGTGGCCTGGAGGATTTTCACCTGACAGAGGAAAGAAGAGGAAGCACACTCAGATATAATACACAGAGAACAAAGAAGAAGAGGAAACCTGCATTTTTCCATTGTTTTGAGCCTCTAAAGGTTTTATTTGGCTCCATCATGTAATAATCTCTGTAACCGCCTTCGGTCAACATGTTTTTATTTCATCTCATCATAAGAAAACAGAGGCCATAGGTATCCATGATATAAAGTGACCCAGAGTCAATTAGACCTGCCACATTTCACAGCACAGTGAGCTGCAGTGAGTCTGACTGTCTGCCAGATCCATTATTAATCTAAAGCCATTTTCCCAGCGGCTAAACCTTCAGCTGGAGTTACACTCACTTATACTGAGTTTAAGAGACAGATTTATGTGTGAGTGAGAGGGAACGTGTGATTCTCATCATCAGGTAGGGCTGACGAGCTCATGTTCTCATCGTGTACTCACCACACAGTGTAGTTTACGCTCGTGGGGATCTGCGTCCGCGCTGCACAGCTGAGAGTCAGACTGTCCCGGACCCTCCCCCTCAGAGCTCTCTGTGCCCCGCCACACCTCCACGTGCAGCCGACCTGCCACCTGACACACACACACACACACACAGCTGGAGCCACTTTGGCAGTATGTCTTCCTTTTGTCTTTTATGGGATTGGCTCTTGTTTCCAAATTCAATATTCCATGAGTCCATAAAGACAAATGTCATTGTTGTAATTTAAGCCTCATAATCAAAGTGATCAAAAAATACTTTTGTATTCAAAACTAGATTTCTGGACCGTGTCACAAATTGCTGATTGGCACTCACATGATTGGTTAATTTGATTGGTCAATCAGACAGAAATAAATCTAAACTCTAATCTAATCTTTTCAGACACATCGAGCAGATAATATGACTAACACATGCATTTGCTGATTACAACTTCCAATATGTAAATATTCGTTTGCTCTTCTTACAAAGAGATTTTGAAACAACACTTTGGGACTCTTAATGCATTTGTCATAACTTTTCACATTTTGTAAACTTCAACCGACGTTAACAGACGTGTGGTTCAATTCTAGCTTTGTTTTACCTCTCTGTTAAACCTGTATAAGCTCATTTCTGTTACTCTGGAGAGATGGAAAGCGGCCTGTAAACACAGCACTGACACTTCATCAGTATTCAGAGTTGTCCATCTCAAAAAAAGTCCAATATTCACTCTTTCAACTCTGTTTGAGCTCCTGAACTCCTGGGGGAAATATGTGGCTACGATGCTCAGTGCTCCAGATGCTTAATGCTAACCTTGTGTTGTTTGAGACTGGGCAGTTCTGGTGCACTCTAGGTTTATTACAACATTCTCATTGAAAACAGCTGCCTGCGGCTGATGAGAGGCTGACTGGAGCACTGAGATTACGCTAAAACAATCAAACTGTGAGTCATAAACCAAAACAATGAGCTCCAAGACACTAAACACTCCGCAGAGCTGAGAGGGGGGGGGGGCTGCAAAGATGGGCCATAATTCTGTGCATGTCTGTCACGGCGGGCAACGCATCTCATTATCCAGAGTAATTTATTCATTTAATATAAAATATTCACCAGTTGCCGCTTTACATCGATTCATTCATCATTTAAACAATTACTGGATTGGTCAATAAAATGACACAGTTTTCTGCAGTGGATCCAAGCACATGAACGGACATGGAAGTGCTGTAGCTCCTACCTCTCCCTTCTGGTTGATGATGGGCACGGCGTACTGCAGCTTGACATCGTAGAACAGGCAGGCCAGGAAAACGTTGGCCACGCCGATCAGACTGTGATTCTCCTGCTCGTCGAAGAACGGGTCGGCACGTTTGAAATAGGACCGCATCACCTGGATCGGGGAAGAAGAGGATGAGAGGTAGGGATAGTTGTTTGACTTTGACAAGAAATCCATCTGGACTTAGTGTCTGAACCTTGTTTTCGCTGCATATTCTTCATCTATTTTGCATCCCTGATAGAAAGCATTTAATCAGTCATGGTGCAAAATGGCATTGATGGAAGCCGGGACACAGTGTTCACTTCTCTGTCATTTAATTAATCTAGTATCTGTGTGTGTAGCAGGATTTCATCCCTCCTCACTTACAGGGTTGTCTTCGTCAAAGTCCTTCCACTCCTGGTAGAGCTCCCTCATGTCCACCAGCCTGTTCTCCATCTTCTCCAGAGCCCAGATCTGCTTCCCTTTTCCTTTACGTCGGACCTGGATGGCCGGCTCGCTCAGCACCGCATCACGCTATCAAGACAGAGAGTTAGCACCTCCGAGTCGGCCTCGAACACGTCATCATCTCCTGTGTGACAGGTGGTCATCCTCTACCTTCCTGTTGGCGTTCAGGTTGGTGGCAGGTATCTGCAGAGTGACCAGGTACTCCGTCCTCTTGTTCAGCTCCTCTGCGATGAAGCCGGCTTCCTGAGCCAGCAGGTTGGCTCGGACTATCTGTTCCTTCAGACGCCGCAGGCTGCGAGTCATCATCGCCTCCCTGCACCACAAACACACACGCAAACCATGGGAGTTCTACACAGTATCCGGCTCGCTATTTATTTCTCCCTCAGAGATGGTGGTGTCGTCTTGTCTCACCTGTCCTCGCTCCACCGCCGCATGCGTTTGTGGGAGCCGGGAAACGTCACGGCGGCGGCCGCAGAGGCGCCGACGGGGAGACCCGACGCATCCAGGAGGTGGGAGGGCTTCTCAGGGGTGAGTCTCTGACGGAGCTGCTGCAGCTCCTGCTCGTACATCTGCCTCTGCCGCTCCAGGGCGCAGCGCTTCTCCTCCTCATGCTGCCTCTCCAGCGTCTGTAACACCGACTGTAAGGGGTCTGAGGGGCAGCCCAGCAAGACGGATGGACGAAGAGAGGAAGAGTGAGTAAAAAAAAAACTTCTCATCAAGTCAAATATTAGCATTGATAGTTTGACCCTAAGGCCCAGCTTTCTAATTCAAGTAAAGAAGCTGGAAGAGGAGCTCAAAGAGAGACATGGAGAAGCTGAAGGCACTGATCATCCTAAAATACAAATTCTGTCACCGTTCAGCACCCAAAATTAGCTGAACCCACCTCACAGAACGGCGCCCACTGTGGATCCAAAAGCCTAATATTTACCTCATTATCTCCAATTTGGCAAACACTGTCCTCTGATAAGGCTCCGCGCTCTTTACTCAAACCACACCGCTGTGGAAGGTGTAGAGGATTACAGGATAAATATTGAACTTGTGGACCCCACACTAGAATCATCTGCGCTCTAAATATTTGGATTATGCTGCTCAAGCTGTTTGGGATAAATTGATCTGTGTTTTTGATTGCTGTAAAAAGTGGCTCTGCTATGACCATTATCTTTTTTTTTCTTTTCTTTTTTTAATGACCAAAACAAACGAATCAGTCGTGTTAACAAACACAGTCTGTTTATGCAAAGATCTGATACTTCTGAACACCTTTATCATCCAAAAACTATTCATAACACATCAGGGAGTTACAGAGACAGATGTGTTACTTAATTACTATGAATGGACACTGTTTTTATAGCGAGTCAGTTCAACACATAATGTTCCTCATCACAACCAAACTTTTATTTAAAAGAAAACTGGATAATTAATGTCATTCTCATTAATGTAGCTTCTTCTCTACTTTAGCACTAATTAAAGTGTGTCCAAACTAATTTCCATTGGTAGAATTTCATAATATATTTAACACAGAAGAATACATAATATTATTGAATGGTCCCATCACTAAACATATGTATCATGTCATGGGTGGGCTGTACAGTGTGAGAATAAAGGTTGAATTTAATTTATCCAAACTGTCTCAACATTACTATTTATCATACTGATGGAAATTTGCTTGGACACACTTTAGCAAATGTTTACAGGCTAACACGCACGTGTCCACATGAGAGTGAACATGGACTATTCGCTGCTATATATTAACGTGTTAGCATGGCATGTGTGAGGTACGTCAGCTCAAAATAGAGCTGCTGTCATGGTTGTAGACTGTTCCCCACGTTCAGAGACAACGCCATGTGGGACTGACATGTTCAGTGACAACACACAGCTGAGGTCTGTGAGCCACAGACAGACTCTTTAACACATTGTTGGCCTTGTGTGGCTGGTTATGTGGACACACTCTGTTTACACATTTCCAGCCCCATCTCAACTATTTTTAGAACATGCAAAAATTACGCAAACTAAATCTTAACATCAACATCCATCCTTCTATCCATCCATAGTCTGTGCTGCTTTAGAGGAAGCTGGAACCAGTCCAAGCTGGCGAGGGTGGGGACAGGTTGCCACACTCAAATTGACTCCTACAGGCAATTTAGAGTGACTGATCAACCTAGTGTGCAGGTTTTTTCGAACTGTGGGAAGAAGCTGGAGAACCTAAAGAGAACACAAGCAGAACATGCAAACTCCACCCAGAAAGGAATTGAACCCAGAACCTTCTAGCTGAGAGCACAAGAACATTGACAGCATTTAGCATTTATGCCATCTTGTGGCCTGGACTCTGAACTGTGGCCTGGAGTCAATGTTTCTGTTAACTACTAGTTAACAGACACATTGACCAATAATCTGACCAATATGGATTTAGACTCAGTAAAACAATATGAAGAGGGTCAGTATACATATTTTTAACCCAACAACTGTCAAGATGTGAGACTGTGTAAAATTGATGAATAATGCACAGTCACTTTATTAACCACGTCAGCTGCACCAGCTTGCAATTTACTGTGACAGAATAAGAAGAACCTACAGCGACCCTGAGTCTTTCTGGGCTGCATCTCACTCACTGTCCAGTCCGACTCACCGTTGCTGCCCATGCCTTTCATCATGACTTCGGCCTGGGCAAACTCATAACTGAAGCTCCGCTCGCTCGACACGTCGCTATATGCATCCAGTTCTGCCTCCAGTCGCTCGGTGCTCAAACACGTCCTCACGTCTGCAGCACCTCCCTCCTCATCCTCACCCCCTGCGTGGACCATATGCCTGGGCAGGTTGATTCTGAATGTGTGCACGGAGTAGGCGGTGGTGGTGTATCAAGTGATTGAGAGAAAGAGGAGGAGTTTGCAGAGCAGGAAAAAAAGGAAGATACACAATGAAAGGATTGTTAAAACATGGAAATAAATTCTGTCACAACAAGTCTGTGTGAGAAATAAAACACTGCACGAAGCCAAACTCAACACTCTGCAGAGAAACACACCTGAAGAAGTGGTTGTTACCCCAGAGAATCCTGTCACCATGGTGAAGCTGGACTGGACTTGTGACCACAGCACCGTTCACACATGTTCTACACAACAGGAAACATTATTACAGATGATATCAAGTATATGACATACACTGTTTGAGGACAGACACAATATTAGACTTTCATTATATGATCATCATGCCTAAACAGTATAAGTGTGATATGTACTGTATAGAAAAAACATTTTTGTAAAATGAATTAGTCTCATTAGGGAGGTGGAGTTAGTCTGTAACTGTGCAAAATGAAGAAGGGCAATTAATGGACAGTGAAGGCAGCAAGATGAGTCTGTGTGAGGTTCTAAGTTGATCTGAATCTTATTTATTTAACTCAAATTCTTCCCTGGCACTGGATTCTGGTGGTCAGATTTTTTTGTCTTAACCTTTTTTTTAGCTTTAGATTGTCTTTTTTCTGGAATAATAATGATAATCCCAGGTCACCCTTGGACATGTGAGATGAGCAAAATAATGGTAAACAGCAAGGTTGTCTGTTTGCATACCGAGCGTTGCGGTGAGGAGTGAGAACCACACCGTCATTTTCAGTAATGTCGATGACACAGTGCTCTGTCTGGATGGCCATCCCACACAGCTGGATGTCCTGAGAGTTGGCTGAGCCCACACGCGTGTGGTCCTGCACACACCACACAGAGAGGACGACATGTTCTCAGTAGAAAGAATCGGTGTTTATCAGTCAACTTCTACACATAGAGCAAAGAGCAGAGGGCAGTGTGTGTGTGTGAGTGTGAGAATGTGGCACCTTCAGGTAGTAGACCAGCAGCTCATTGAGAGCAGGGTCAGCGTTCAGGTTAACGAGGAAACACTTGTCGTCGACGACTCTGATTCCAGACGACTGCAGAGAGATCCCCAGACTCTCCAGCTGCCTCTGACGCTCCTACAGGAAACACACACATCCTGTGTTTAACACATGAGCCACCCATTCTGTCCTGTGGCTGATGAGAGAAACACGTGAGTAAAGAGAGCCTGAAACACTCAAACCGAGTGAAGTCTGAATTAATCACGTTACAGTTGAAGTCGTGTGTGTGTGTGTGTGTGTGAGACCTGTGCCACAGCCTCTGTCTTCCTGAGTTTCTCCTCCCAGGTCACGGTCATCTCCTGGATCAGCTTCTCTGATTCCTCCAGTCGGTCCTTCAGCTCCGGGGCCTTCATGGACTGAGAGCCACAGAAAGACAGACACAAGTGTAAATAAACGAGCTGATGACACAGTGCTGGGTGGTCACGTGCAGATAGGGAACACGGTTAATCCCCTGACATATATTCACCACACTGCTGAGCTTACCAAGCAGTGTGAAAACAGTTCCATGGTTATTAATGAAAACTGAGTATGGAGTTGGCATAATTTTCCAATTCAGTTCAGAAAAATCATCTAGGAGAATATATACATATATATAGACTGATGCAGCCCTTTTTAACTAACCAGAACTTGTGTCATATAAGTAAGAGTGTTTTAGAGAGTGTTTAGAGAACTTTTAGTGCATATAATTTGGACATCAAACACAGACTGACCAGGATTACAAACAGGTTATGTTGTTTGTTCACCATCTTACTCCACGTATACTACTGTGTCTTCACAATAATCACACTTGTAGAGGCTGAACCAAGCTGAAGTGATGCGAACCTCGGCCTCCGTGAGCTGCTCCTTCAGTTTCTCCACTTCCTCTCGCAGCTCTCGGATGATCCTGGCGTTGGGGTCTTCGTTGACCACGGCGTGGTTGACGATGCTCTTCGCCCTGTCGGCGTAACGCAGGGTAGAGAGCGTCTCATCGAAGTTGTCCGCCGCTGGGCTGATGGTGGCGACCATGGCCGTGCGGCTGTTCCCTCCCAGGCTGTCCTGCAGGGGTCAACAAAGCTTTAACCTCAGTGACAAACCAAAATGCTCTGACTGCTTACACTGAAGTAGAGAATAATAAACTGGTTTGACTCAGAGAAACAATGAGTGAATATGTGGGAGGTGTGTAATTTATGAGCACAAAGTTTGGGAGAGATGAGGGTTTCAGAAAGCAACATTTAACACTATTATCACGCTATCTGGAGCCAAATTAAAGTCTCATTTAAAAACCCCAAATTACAGACTTAAAGCTGGCAAAAGGAGCCTTTTTTTCCAACTCAGCAGAGCTAATGAAAATAACCAGCAGAGCCATGAAACTTAATGGGCAAATTAACAAAAAGCAGATTATTCAGAGTCCAATTCTTTAGATCAAAAAAAGAAAAAAAAACATTTGTACTGCTACACTCTGTGAATTAAGATGGGCATGTGGTGCAGGAGATGGTAACTGTGATCTGAAAAGAAAAATACTTGAACACAGTCCAGTTTGGGAGATATGGAGAAGGTCATGATTGGAAGTTGTATTAACAATTACCTTGAGCAGCCAGGTGAGCACGGAGTCTCTGTAGGGAACAAACTTGCTCTTGTTCTTCCCTGCTCCCTGGTCGGCCAAGGCTGAGATAACTAGACCCAGAGTACTGAGAGACCTGAGACAGGGACACAGAGAGGGGAGGACGGGGGGGAGTTAAGAGTGGAGGCAGAGACCAGAGATAACAGGTCATTAAAGCAATCTTAGTCTGTAAAGGCAGTGAACATTAGAATCAGTCCATTATCCAAACATACAAAACTGTAGGTTATAACTGGAATTGCAAAAAAGGAAAACTAAAATCATACTGCATTTGATAATGCTGTGATTTCAATGCGTAGTTTTCGTTGAATGGTCATTTCTAATATTAATTTCTCTGAAAAAAAAATGATGACACCTTTCCTGTGTTTCATTTTTTGGAATGTTGGTCCATAAACTGTTGAGGAGCCATGAGGAGATCTATCTGTGATTTTAAGAACCAAAAACTATCTTAGTGCAGTCTTACATCTCCTCTCAGGCCTCTCTCTGAAGCTCTAGAAACAACAGTGTAATTTGTGTGGATCTCAGCCTCTGATTGGCTCGGCAGTAAACACACATGGTGGTGGTCAGTCATCACTGATTTCTGCCAGATGGTCAAATTTGAATAAAAATGCTCCAGTACCTCAGAAAAACTCAACTCAACTCCAGGTCTCTGATTTGAATGTCCTAGGAAGGCTGTGCAATGTTATATTGGCTTCCTAAAGCTTGTGCAGCATCACCAGCAGCTTCATGTAGGTCCAGAGAGTAAAAAACTGGGGCACTCAGAGTAACAAGTCTTCTGTTTGTGGGGTGTGTTTATTTTCTGTTGACTTACTTGTTGATGTTGCTTCCTTCTTTCAGTCTCTCGCCTGCTGCTCCGGTCTTGGCTGCCCGCTCACTGCCGGCCAGATCCACCAGACTCAGCTTACTCACTTTCTCTCCACTTGTCTGAGGCGAATAAACAGCAACACACACACACACATAGCATAGATA
>OMNW01019644.1:74584-98390 GCA_900303245.1 Selene dorsalis | reverse complement strand
CGAATAAACAGCAACACACACACACACACATGCATGCACAGACACAGACACACAGACACACAGACCCAGACCCAGACACACACAGACACAGACAAACACACACTTCTGAATAATCATGGATTATCAATTAAGAATTTTGTATTGTAGGAGCTCTCTGCTCTGAAAGTGCCTTCTATTATTATACTTAGGGTTTACTTCATGAAAACTAAATGACTTAGAAACAACAACATGACAATACTGTGTCATGCATTAATAATGAATTCAAAAAATAATGCTGTAACATTTAGTTGCTAAATCATTCATGCATCCATCAAGCAAGTGATTTTATTTTCAGCTCCATTGCCATTTTCTCTGTTTTAAATGGGATGGGAATTTAACATTATTGTAATCAAAAGAACTGCTGATACTGGACATTTTACATTAAACTCTTTTTTTCCTCACTCAGGTCTTAACTCCATCGGTCCAGTCACTGGTTCTATGTAAGTATCAGAGTTTGTTATTTTTTGCCAGTTCCCTCTAACACCTTTTTAACTTGCTACTCATTTTGAATTATCCGAAAATCTGTTGCTTTCTATTACACTGATACTATAACAGATAAATAAATAATTATATCCTAGCATTTTCAGGCTCTCTTTCCACAATTTATATATTTTCCTGTTTGTGAGCAGTTCCTGTAACTGCAGGTCTGTGCAGATGCTTATTTCACACAACTAATCAGATGTTTCTGTCAGAATTGTCTCCAGATGTGGGAATTATTCATTGTATAAACAGTGAGTTCTCTTTCCCAGCGTTTATCATCACTGATTTATCATCGCTATAAAAACAGCATGAGTCTTATACGAGTTAAATGATAAAGTATAGAATATCCAGTATGTCCCATTACATGTGCGCATGCTTCTTACCCCAGACTGTAGGTCCATGAGCGTGTGAGTGAGGATGATGTTGAACACAGCATGTGACCTGCTGCTCTCCTCGTTCATGTTGGTCGCTGCCACTGTGCGAGATTTATTTCCCTCTGACATCAGAGATTCTATGTCCTGTCGGAGAAGGAGGCAACACAAACAAACATGTCTGGTCTGCAGTCATCCTTATGTAATTACTGTTTTCTCTGTCGGCAGCCCAATGAGATGACAGCGAGATAAAAAAGAGCAGAAATTAGATCTACAGCGCGTTGACAAGAAAAGCTCGCAGCACCTTGTAGCTGGCCACAGCCAGACGGGACAGGCCGTCAACATAAGGCCCCAAAACCTTGTGCTCTCTCACTCTCAGCGCCTGTCGACTCCTAGAGAGAGAGAGAGAGAGAGAGAAGACAATTACTTCACCTTCAGTTGTTGATCCCTGCAAGAAAATCAAATGATGCAGCAAAAGTCATTTAATACGAAAAAGATAAATGCAGCCAGGAAATGGGCGTACTCACTGTAATCTTATCATCCATATATGAAAGAAGAACTTTACGCCATATTGAAAAGTAAATACATAGTAAAAAAAAAAAGTGTGCATTTTAATTAAAGAACAGTTTGCACATATTCGTGAATCATTTTAGTCATCAGACACTGAGAGAAAATACTGAGAAGGACTTCTACCATATCTGTTTGGGGAGTTGGTTTTAGTAGCCTCTGAGGGACTCATCAAAACAGAGCCACAGCAGGGGGCCGCTGATTTTATTTGCAGGGTCCGGCAAATGAAATGTGTGAGCAACTCCTTGTTTTTACATCAGCTCAACAAAAATAAAGATCCTCACCCTTTGGGGTCGAGCAGGTCCCTGACTTTCTCATTGTAAATCTCCATGTAGGACACTTCCACAGTGAAGCTTTCTCCCTCACGGGCCTCCTGCACAATCCTGCTGAACAGGGAGCTGCAGAGCCGGGGGATCAGACCAGGCTGCTCCGCCGAGCCCATCATGGTGTAGGACTTCCCAGAGCCTGGGGACAACAGAGTGTGTATAACTCCAAATATGCCCACAAAAGTATACCAAGCAATGTTTACTTGTTTTTTCAAGGTTTACTGGAACATTGGGACGAGTCATAGTGGAGTGGTATAGTGCCTGAAGAAATAAAAGCTTAATCAGATTCATAAGTGTATGAACATATACTGTTTGTTGGGACCTTACCATTTTTCAAGCCATATAAACAAGTGAGCGATAAAGGACAAAGTATAATTTAGTAGACATCTGAAGGATGCTGCTAATATTTTCTGGGGGAAAAAATGTGAGCATACTATAAATAAACAGATGCATCACAACACCTCTTAAACACCTCTTTCATGCAAATTCAATAAGAATAAATCAACACTCTAAAATAAGATGGAAAAATAAATGTCTGGCAATCAAAGATTCAGAAGAGTTCTTAATGCAGAGTGTGACATAGTTAAATTAAAAGCTGAATAAATTACTTTTTATAAGGCACAAGTTTCAATAAGGAAACTGTAAGTGGAAGTGTGAGAGATCTACTGTGTCTTTCAAATGGATCACAGTGTGGCCTATTATGTTGTAAAGAGGACCCAAGGCAAAGCCAGGACAGAATCCTATCACATGTTTGTTTTTGAGATGTATGTTTCTTCTTAATACATAGATATAGATACTGCTATTTATTACATCAAAGCAGGAATCACCAGACATAGAGGTACATTTACAAAGGAGTCAACCAAGAGCAAACATCAGTCTGAGGTGTTGCTCATAGTTTTTTCTCTATGTGTTATTAAATTATAAAGAGTGGAGTGGAGAGAAAATAGTGTGAATAGCCATCCTTTTCAAAGAAGACATTTTGACATGTCAGATGAGATGTGTAAATTATAATATAAGTAACAGCTGAGTTCCATTTAGCTGCTTTATGACTTAGTGGGACACCTGGATGTAACAGAGCCATAATGTTATCATCATTAGTAAAACCTATGCTTCTCAATCAACCACTTGTAGTTGGGCAACAAGAATCCTACACTGCAGGCTGAAATTCAAGCTGTGTGAATGTGGACTGACTCTAAAAAAAAACCTAAAAGTACAACATTAGAGGGAGCTGTGACTGAACTGCAAATGTTTGGACTCTTTCCTGGAAAGACCTTGTTCACGGTGGAAAATGTCTCAGGTGAGATGAAAGGTTACCACACCTTGTTGACCTTTTCAGTCTACCTGCCTTCAATCAGGCACTAACTAACACTCTGTCAGGACTTAAGCTCGTCAGTTCACAGACCTTTCCCACTGCATACATAACGCTGCAGTCATCCATGCCAATGAGAACAATAGTAACTGACTCAGCTAAATGGAATGTAGCCAGCATTAATGTTATTACCACAACGCTTACTGTGAGAGTCAGCAAACGTCTCAGAGGCAAATGTCAACCAACAAAAGCCATCCTGTGCTACTGAGACCCCCCTCGTGTGTACATAAATGTGATGAACAAAGTCAGTACCACTTTACACGTGAAGAGAAAGGACTTGATATGTAACATTATAACTATCTTCAGTTTAGAAGGGGCTATTTGTACATCTCGCTATTGGTACATCGCTGTGTTGCTGAATTTTGTATCTATACCTCAGTCTATGATCCATACAGACAAGGCATACTTAAGGTGTGTGTGTGTGTGTAAATTTCAAGTATCAAGTATCATTTAAGTATCTCGAGCTGGAGCTGAGTGCCGAGCTTACTCTAACAACACTACTGGACACTACAGTGACTCAGTAGTTTAATCACTCAGAAGTCGTATATTAGAAACACTAGGCTAAAAAACTGCAGGTATGAACACTTCATATTGTGGTACTACTATAGATCTTGTACTAGTAGAACCTGGGGGCTGTAATTCTGGTGTTTGCAGGTTTGAGTGTTACCTGTCTGTCCATAAGCAAAGATGCAGGCATTGTAGCCCATGAAAGCGTTGTCCAGCAGACTCTCTCCAAGGCACTGGAACACCACATCCTGACCTGCATAAGAACCCAGAAAACAAACACGTCCAATGTCTGCACTAAGCTGAGATCATACACCATACTTAAAATATGACTTAGGAACAAAGCTGAATGAGAGAAAGGCTGAAGAGAAGATTTATGGAAAACAGGAATCACATAATCACATTTCTTCACAGAAAACTGCATGACTTATTGTTCTCTCACTTTCTATACAAGACAAGACTCGGAGCTCAGAATAGACCTGGTGGGCATTTTCAATACATCTCACACTGGCTGCTGAATTATTAATACCTCTCATGATGTTAAGAACCCCCCTTGGCAATGCAATATACAAGACCACAGAGCTAATCTGAAGGTAAACCATGTTTAACTCTTCTGCCTGTCCTTTAAACAGTCCCTATCCTCAATGCCATAAATAGTTCAGAATATCAGGAAACATTCAGTCAGGAGATAAGTTTGAGAAATGACTCATCGACAAGCAGTGAAGTCACACATGAGCTAAAAACAGAGAGAGTCTCAAAAGATGCAGAGTATAAACCACAGCGTCACTGTGGAAATGCTCCAACCTGCAAACTTGTCTTTTTGAGATTCATCCATGGACCAGAAACAGTAGTCATAGGCAAAAACCTGAGGAAACACATATGACACAAGAGTCTGTATTTACACATAAAAAACACAAATATTAATATATGATCATCAGTAGCATTTGTTAGAAGCCAGAATTGGACGTTCACTGGAATAATGTATGTAAATTGAAGTTCAACACTCACCTTCGGCTGATTCCTGAGAACAGAGGAGAGAAAAATGAGAAAAGTCACAGTTAATGACTGGTGTTCAAATAAAACTATTTTAACTTGGGTGTATAATTTCCACTGTGACTATCATGGCCTTGTGGATTTACACAACAGATTAAAATGTTCTGAGACAAGAACATGTGAAAAAATTTATCACATGGCTGCGCTAACAACATTTACTCATCCGGGCTGAGGCACACTACGGTGGGCCGAGTCCTGATTCAGCAAAACACACATTCGCAGCTGGAGGCTGTCCAGGTAGAAGCTATTGGGAGCATTTTAATTCTTCATTTTTCCTGCCAACATTTTCCCAGCCTGTCTGCAGAGTCCTGATTCACTGACCTTTCAGTCACAAGACCACCCCTCTAACCTGTGGCCCAGTGGTTTCTCAAGTAGGGTCACAGGCAGGTTACATGGCTTTGGTGTAATGTGGTGCAGCTAGAAATTATTCCCATTATGCAAAAGAAAAGATTTCACAATGAGATGTCAGAATTCACAGTTTAGGTGATGTCTTAACTAAACTATATAACTAAACTAAATAATTGAATTGTTATCACATATTTCTTCAGATTTCGATACATATTTAAACTTTTTATTTTTCCTGTGGAATACTTAATGGTTTTAATGTTACTGCTACTGCTAATAATACTAATAATAATTATTATTATTATAATGAAGCTGTACAGTACAGAAGACAACATGCCTATGTTGCTGCTCTTACATACAAATTTAGGGTCTTTTTCCATTTCATGCTCAGCTGAAACACTAAGCCGTCACATGGACATCATTGCTCCAGCATTGCTCCAGCTGCTTACATACTGCATGTCTTTCTGGATGAGGCCTGACTCATTGAAATGAGTAACATGTCAAAGCTGTGACTTGCTGTTCTAAGCAGATACTTGACGTGCACTGGTTGTTTGGAACAATACACAGCAACACACAACAATACACAACAATACACAACGGTGCAGGAACACAAAGTCAAACCCAACTCCAGGTCAAAGTCAGCAGAGTACGGAGGGAGGGTTTCAAGGATGAGGAATCAAAGGTGTCTTAATCATAGCGAGGCTTAAAAATCTGTCAAGGTGACTAATCCTCTTTGGTTCATTGCAAATCAAGCGGGGTTTGTGACCTTCAGCAGCACTAAGAACCCCAGAGTCTCCCAGTGTCGCTGACACACAGGCACACAGGCCTAAATCTCTGCATTCTTACCACAGCACTTAAAAACACACTCGCTGCATTTCAGCTTCATTCCAGAGCAGAAAGCAACAGTTTCCCATGTACCAGTCACCAAACACATCACCACATTCCTGCAGGGGAATGTCAAATTCAATTATCAAACATGTTCGGTGCTCCACTCCAGCTCCACAGTGCTGTTCATCACATGTAGCATTGGTACCAGAGCAAGATGAAAGTCTAATATACACAGGTACAAGTTCCTGATATTAGGAATATACAGTAAAAATATAGTAGCAGTATAGTGTGTTATGAAGTTTTATGATTATATTCATGACAAAGTTAAAAGTGACATAAATCCTTTAAGTCCAGGAAGCTTTGATTGAAGACTCAGATTTGATCAACAAACCGTGCACTGATTGTACATGTATCACAGTCCACACCAAAACCATTCACATGGTACATTCTGCTGTATTTGTAGAGTGTTCAAATGAGCTATAATAAATATTTCTGCATTCACAATGGATCACATGACTGATGATAAAACAGGGAATTATTACCTGACTCCACACAGCTCTATGGAGCATTTTAGTGTTTTTAAGCTCAATGTTTTAGTTTTCAGGCCACACCCTTTACTGTTTTCATTTAATCAGGCTGATCATTTGCTTACATGTTACCCATATAAAGTTAGAGGTCACGTGTTGTGTTACATTTTGTGTCCGTCACCCTTTAGAGGTAGCAGCTTTACATCTGCATTTACCTATTCATGAAATGATTTTATTATTCACATTAGAATTAAACTGAAATTAGAATTAAAGTGAATGCAGTCACCAGCAAGCATGTGTGATGCTAGTTCAGTGCACAACACTGCCCTTGAACAAGGACATGTAACCACAGTGTAGTATTAGAGGGCTGCTCCCGGAGCTGCTGGAATACAGACAAATACTGCACTGCAAAAGAAAACTGATTTTAAACTTCCTTTGATGATATGTTGGCCATAGGTTGAGCATTTACTGGTGGTGGTCACCTACAAAAGGAGAGCGAGGCTGCAAACAGCACTCAATATTAACACCTGCCAACAAATGAGTGCACATGAATGTGCACATGAACGCATCATTCAGGCAGTTTTAAAGCAATCTGCATGGTTGCAATCTTGATAAATCAACCTGAAACATGGGTGCCCAGTCTCCAGGGAAGCCCCATCTGAAGCAGGTTACCACACATAACTCAAGACACAGTCTTTACTCAGGCAGAAATATCTGTTTGGGGTTTAAAAAGCTGCAAATTTAGTCATGGCCACACACATGGGGGGGTTGTTATGAAACAAGGCCTCCCTATGTGAGACTTGGCCGGTGCATGAAAGAGCAACATTAAGTCCTGTCCTCTGCTCGGCTGGCAAGGACATTCCTGAGATAACTGGCAGAGCCTCGCAGCTCCAAGGAGCCACTAAAAGAGAGAGAGGTAGGTCAGAAAGTCTGTGACCAACAACACACAGGCCTCCAAGACCACACTCTCCCAGATTTAAGCAGCTTGATTATACGCATCCCTTTTGGGTGGATATTACAGATACTGTACATACCAGTTCTCAAAGTCAGGATATGAAACAAGCAAACATCCAAGATGCTGCAGACAGATAAAGAAAACCCTCTTCAAAGTGGGGTTCTTATCAAAGCCAAACCCAGATAAGAAGGGCACACAATTTCAGCTTCATTTTCTAAACATTATTCTGCAGAGGCTGATAAACATTCCTGCCACAATTCAAGGTCTGTTTACAGCGTGTGCAGTAAAATGGGATCCATGAAAATACAGTTTTACATGTTTGCTAGCAATTGGTATTCGCTCCTGAGTTATGAAAGCAGCAACAAGGCTTCATTAATCTCGACCATCTCAAGGGTCTGACAGCACCCGCTGTATTCCCGGTTGCAGGTACCAAGGGTGTTGTAATATATTAACAACCCCTCTGGCTCATACAGCGATTCAGTTAAACCTGTCAGACAAGCGAGCTGACTAAGCAAAAACCGTGTAGTGCTGGCTGGTCAGTGACTCCCCCCCCCCCCCCCACCAACAAACAAAGCTTTTCTTTAACACAGATTTCACAGATGTCTGCTGGGAGACTAACCAAATGTCCTGATATTTGCTTAATATTTGCTCAAAATCAGTTTATTCGGAGGACTTCTGCTTCAACGTGAGCTCTGTGCTGTTGTAGAATCACTGAAGCGCTTGTCTGCGTTGCGCTAAGCCTGTAAAACCTGTTCACGTTGAGCCCCAAAGGAGAGACATACCGAAGCTGAAGCGTGTCGGGGCAGAAGAATAGAGACACACATGGATACGTTCACGTATAAAAAATGCATAGTGTAATGATGAAATATGAGAGTGTCTCTGTCCACAAAGACAAGGATTCATGCTCTTAAGCCTGCAGGGGATTGCCCCAAGACATATTTACTGAACAACGTAACCTGAGACAGGGGCCAAATCCTCCAGGGGGCATCTACCTGCACTGCTCTGATTCACTGCTACAGGAGGAGAGAGGACTGAGCTGCTTTGTCAACACCACACATGAGGACGCACACAACACATGCCAAGCGACATGTTTTTGATTAAACACAATCAAGGTGCAACTTATACGCAAAACATCTAATAATCTGATGAACTGAATTGATATTGGCTCCGATATTAAGATATTAATATTGTCTCTTAAATTCTAAATCTTGAATCCGGGATTCTGATCCATCCTGTGTTCCTTTAAATCATTGCTTGACTACCTGAGCAGGACTGAACTGTTACAGACACACCCTTTGTAAAGACAGGAATGATGCAGGAAGAACAAGTAGGGAGGGGAAGGAGAAATACAAGGAGGCAGGGTGGGGTGAAAGTTTCATCTGAGCTTCTTCCAAGTAACTGGGCGCTGACTAGACGAGCTGGTTAGAGTCTGTACAAACTCCTCCACCTGTGATCCTGTGGGAAACAACTGAATCAACAGAGCTGTGCACACATGAACAGGGCAAAGCTGAGATCGTGTTTGCTTGCCTCTTTGTGAGTCCGATTTCAAATCAACACCAACAAGTCCCAAGTCCTTAACTTTGTGTTTGGTTTCCTAACAAGTCAGTCTGCTTCAAGTCACAGGTTTCTGATTCAAGTTGAGCTGGAGGACTTTTTATAATTCTGTCACAATGCGTGAGTAGTCATCAGATTCCTCAGTCCAATCTGACGCAAGTCAAAGTCATGCCACTCCAGGTCCATGACGCTCCCAAAATCACCTGTGAATGCTTCATGAGTTAGAAAAAGCCTGAACAAATAATGTGTTTCCCCACAGTGTGCTGACTGTGGCCAGCTCATGGCCAGAGTTAGAGTAACATCTTCAACAGAGGAAGAGGACTAAAGAAAAATAAACTGCAAAATGACTCACCTTTCAAAGATTCTATAGTTTTGCATCGTATTGATGTGAATGTGATAAAGGTAGTGTGTGAATATCATGTGAGCCTTACCGGGGGTCTCCTTTGTTCACATTGGTGATGGGTGGATGCAGAACTGTCTGGTTCCCCTCCATCTCTACCACACATTTTGTTTTTAGGTCTTTTTCTGGATTGAAACAGAAGGTGAAGAAGAATCAAGACTGGGCTGAGAGCTGACATAACATAACAGTTTTTGGACAAAGGGGCTCCAGACTTTACTAGGAGCACAGTGGACCCTAATTGTAGGAGCACCATCAGAACATTTAGGGCTGCACCCAAATATTCACATTTCCTTTTCATTCATGATCCTCACACATATTGGCCTGCTACCTGTAATGACAGATTCCTTGAGTTGTCCCTTCCATGTTTCATCAGTGTTAAAAACAAACAGCAATTTTACTGGTTGCACATGTGCACGTGGGTGAACAATTTACTTGCACCGTCACTGCAAAAGGGCTCTGTCAATCATCACATATACTTTTAAATGATCTAAACAGCACGTATGCATTGCTGATCGTAACTTTCTGAAGCAGTCGCTGTCACGACTCTCGGTGCAGAATAACAGGTGGCGTGCACTGTGTGTGCGCCAGCTCCTCGTGATTGCAGCACTAACAGGCCAACATGGAGAGGCAGGAAACAACTTTATTGATGATGATTCATGCAGGACTCGCCTGTGCAAACATAATGACCGGTTCGCTACTCCCTGTGCGAACACTGAGGAAAAGCAGGGTCACGGCTTCTCTTCCTCATTCCTGCCTACGGTAGGCAGGGACAGCACTGGAGCTGCCTATCAGGGCTGGAATGAGGGCACGTGTGTCATGAGATTGTTTTGGCGTTACACCTAATTTTGCGAAGCATATTTGCATATATGAAAATGAAAGGATTAAAAGGAGGTCAGTAAAGGTTGTCCCCGGTGTTCAACAACGCCAAAGTCTGTCAGCTGATAGTTTTACATTTCTGCTCAGCTGTTGCCAGAGGTATTTAGGCCAGTGACAGTGCCTGAAACATCTCCCTGTATGTTATAGTCCATGTTCTGTGAGGATGTGATGTCAGTGTCTCTTCATAAATGTTCCATTTCCACTCCTACCAAAACTTTCCCAAAGCGGAGCAAAATAGACCTTTTCAGAGGCTGACGGGGGAAAAACTCACTCAGGAAAACACAGGAATGAAGCTGCTATTGTTTGTCCATAAACACAAATTAGCCACGGCCCCACAAACCCCCCCACCAAAAAAGAGAGCAAACACCAACAAACAGATTTGGTGTGTGCCAGAGCTGGTAAGTCCTTTCAGAGAGGTGGTTTGAAAATGCCTTTGCTCGGAGGGTGAAAAACAGACTTAATGAGCTGCTGCATGGTCCAACTCATGACAAAGTTTGTCTGACTTGAAAACTCACCTCTCCTGTTCATGGGCCGCACACGAACAGCGACCTTTACATTAGAGTCATTCAGGCTGGTGTTGTCATCCATGGTGCCACTTGACCTGATGAGAATGAATGAATGGAAACTTGTTGTTGTGTTCTGTATTTGTCTTAAGTCGCATCTTATTTTCCCCAGTTACACCTGAACACATCCATTGACTATGAGAAACGGTGTCCTACGTTAAACGCAGTAAGCAACAGACCCCTGCAGTGTTCATACTTACACCCGACCCCAGGAAAACCCCACTAAAGACATAACAAGCTCAAGTAGAGACTATGTAGTGGAGAGCAAACTCACTTACTGTGTCAAATGTGCGCAGTTGTTCCCTGTCCGACTTCCACAGGCACCTTCAAGTACACACAGCAGCTAGCCAGGGACGCTAAAGAGAGCTGGGTAACCGGAGCAAACACATACACACACACACGGGCTCAAACATGTACATTGTGGCCGCTGATATATCTAATTGACCCCAATGAGTGAAGTGTGGAGATCTCGGTGTCTATCTTAAAGTGTGAAATAAATAAATAAACACTCACGGTAGTCCGCGGCTCTTCCACCTGTTGCATTTCCTGAAACTTCCCGCAGAGATCAGTCAAGCCATGTCAACTCGCAGCTAAAGGGATTTGCTGTGAGATTTACTGAGCTTCCAAGTTCCCCTAGCTGCGCTCTGCTCTGCACACGCTCGCTCGGCTGCCTGCAGAAGGAGGCCAGCGCCACAGCGTGGATCCACATGCATTACAAGTCTGTGCTCTCCTCTCGAGGATGTTTGTGAGAAACGTGAAGAAAACAGAGCTAAAATAGCCTCATTTAAAGTTTTGGATTGAAGTGGTGCAACGGGGTCAACATCGAGTAACAGTTTTAACCTCGGAGGCACATAAGAATGATCAAGCGGTTAATCAAGTAGTTAATACCGGAAAAGTGCGTTTACGCCATTTTACGACAGTCGCGGTTGCCATACGGTAGAAGCCGTGCGTGAACGCAACGTGGACTTGTTTACTATGTGTGACAGCTCTCCCCGGTTTATTAAGTAGGTGTTGGCCCTGTAACCAGCAGCCAACCGTTTGAAATCGGACTCTTTGCCTAGAAGAAGAAATGGGGAAGCCAAAGAAAAAGAGTGAGTGTGTGACAAAGAGCTCAATGTTCTGAACTAGCTCTCTGAACTTGTCAGACTGATTGTAGCTTGTTGCTAATGCTAACCACAAGTCGGCTTTACCTCCGTCTTTTCGCATGTGGCATAACTCTGTTTAGTGTTTTTTATAGCGTTATAAGCCAGTCATTCATGGTATGGAAACATGTTAAAGCCTTATCTTAATCAGTTATTAACGTTGCCTGCTGGACTGTTGAATTATAACCACATTGGCTGTGTTTGCTACTGTTGAATTTCAGCGTATTGCTTAAATTACAAATTAAGAGCGAGAGAGGTTTTGTCAAACATAATTGATTATTGGTCTTCCAGGTGACCTCAGCCGAGCTGAGCTGATGATGATGACCATCGCTGATGTCATCAAGCAGCTGGTTGAAGCCCATGAAGAGGGCAAAGACATTAATCTTAATAAGTAAGTCTTCTCCAGCATGGACATACAGCCCAGTGTAAATTCTTGTTAAATATTCATCATATCATCTGTGGTTTTGATGTTGTGTTTAGAGTTATAGAGAGCCAGTCACACAATAAAATCTTGCTATTGATCTGTCATCATGTTGATCTTGTAGAGTATTAACTATTTACTGCTTTGACTTTTGTAAACTGTTTTGTTTATTTGTATCTATTCTTTTTTAACCTGTAAACGTGTAGCATTTATTTTAAAACACTTAGGGCTTTAAATATACACACTGAAGTAAGTGCTGGCCATTGGATTATTACTGTTTTCCACCATTCATTTTCCAAGTCTCCAGTGACTACAGAGATGTTCCCCTGCCACTCTACACCACACTGTGCTCGTTTTTTCTACTAATCAAATCTAATCTGTTCTTAAACAGGGTGAAGACTAAAACTTCAGCTAAATATGGACTTGAAGCCCAGCCCCGATTGGTAGACATAATTGCTGCTGTTCCACCACAGTACCGTCGTGCTCTGGTGCCCAAACTAAAGGCCAAACCTATCCGCACTGCCAGCGGGGTATGTAGCACTCATTCTCCCATCTATCTGTGTCCTTGCCTGGAGTCAGCAATGTTATGCTGAGCTCTGTATGGCTGTAACCAGTTACAATGTATCATGTGCTGTGCTCATTTTAAATAAATCAGCCCAGATTAAAATAAATAAAAACACAAGTAATGGAAACAGAAAATGGCTTTTTGTGATTAGTTTTGCACAGATTACAGTCAGGTAAAAAAGTAGAAGGCAATAAGAAATATCCACTCACTAAAAGAAGGGTTCAGATATTCAGTGCTTCTCTCTGGGTCACAGATTGCAGTCGTGGCCGTGATGTGCAAACCTCACCGATGTCCACACATCAGCTTTACAGGCAACATCTGTGTGTAAGTGTCTCTATGTTGTTTTGTTTCAACTACGTATTGTTTTGTTCTGCTCATGTGCACATAATGATGACATTCATATATGTGCTTTATCAGCTTCAGCTGCCAGTTTGTGGTTTTTCATGTTTAGTGATTTATTGTTCTTACGTTAAATGCAATTTTTCTGTCAACCTCATCTCTGGCAGCTACTGTCCTGGTGGACCGGACTCAGACTTTGAGTACTCTACACAGTCTTACACCGGTTACGAGGTACGTTAGTTTGATTTTGCCTCAGTATCTATACAAGGCAGCTTCTCTGTAGGTTTACATGTTCACTGTCTTCTGCTGAAAGTCAGGCATTCTGGCCTTGTTTGGAAAAAGACAGTTTAACTCATTGTTGTATGTTTACTATAGCAGTTTTTGTCCTTTTCAATGTCATAGAGAAGTTTTGTTTTTCTAACTTCATAGTTACCTTTAAGGTGTTCATTTTTACCACAGTTTTAATTACCTTTACTCTTCCCCTGACAGCCGACGTCCATGAGAGCCATCCGAGCCCGATATGACCCCTACCTTCAGACCAGGCATCGGGTGGAGCAGGTCAGTGGGCATGTATTTAAATACCTGACACATCTGCTGTGGAGTTTGTCTTTACATCGTCACAAGAGAGTTGCAGAAACTTCCTTTTTCCCCAGTCAGCGTCTTTGACGGTGACGGCCTTTGCTTGCTGTCATTTCTAAACCATGACCGTTGCTGATATATTTAATATACAGTAATGATGGGTTATGACTCTCACATTGCTACCAGGACCTGAACCCAGTTATGCTGTTATTTAAATTTATGGCCACATTAGCTTCATGCAGCAGAGCACAACCAGCCATTAAATCAACAGTTAATTTGGGAATCTCAGATTCTGAGTTTTAATTTGCCACAGTTATCATGTTATCCATAGTTGTTCGAAGTCACTATGTTCCTACTCCAATTTAGTTTACAAGATTTTATGATCAGTCGTAATAATTATTATACCAGAAAACATGCTTCTTTTCACTCTGCTTCCCTGCACTTTACTGTATTCCCAATTACAGCCTGTAAAATGTGTCGCTATCACAGATTGTACAGTTAAAGTTGTGTAAGAGCTTGTTTTGCTCTCTGTGTGATGTGCAGCTGAAGCAGCTAGGACACAGTGTCGACAAGGTGGAGTTCATTGTGATGGGCGGGACCTTCATGGCTCTGCCTGAAGAGTATAGAGACTATTTCATCAGGAATCTCCACGATGCCCTGTCAGGACACACCTCCAACAACGTGGCCGAGTCTGTCAGGTATGCAATCACACAAAAGCCCGTGACCTCCTCAGGGCCTCAGAGGAACAACAGTCCTTCTTTTCTTTTTTTTTTGTTAGAAGAAGATAAACAAGATCAACACAATCACATCATTACGTAGCGGGCCTTCTGGTCCTATGGCCGGTCCATCACTGCGTGCAGGTATTTCTTATTATCAGAGGCATTGCAGCGCTACACCGACAACTTGTGGTCAACCCATGATTGTCTGGACTGTTGGTGAACGAGGGCAAGTGTGTTCAATTCACCTCTTCCACTCCTCCCCCGCCCACTTTGCCTCCACTCTCCGAGGGGCTTCCGTGTGACAAATTACCAAGTGCTGAGGGCAAGTTAATGAGGGCAGCTCAAACCGCTATTGGAACGCAGCAGTTTTCCAGGTGGGAAAAACACATGGAAAATGAGAGGGAAGGTAAAATATTGTGTTATCCTAGAAAATAGTTTCAACATTCTTCTAATTTTTGGGCAAAGTTATCTTCAGCATCATGTTGACAGTCAAATGCTTGGCTCTTTTATGGATGACGGTATTTGGAGCGGGCTGCCAACGGGTTGTGATATAGTAAGTTGTATAGACTTCCACAGATAAGAACATATTGGTGCGTGGTGTGTAAGGTAAAGAGAGGGAAACCTGTAGGTGCAGTGATGATAACATTACACATGTGCAGATATCAAAGGTCCTGAGCCTCCTGAGGTACTCAGATAAAGTGCTGCTGTGATGGTGTGAGTACCGATGGGGAAGGATGGCAAACTTGTAAATGAAAAACATTTTTGTGTGGACAAGGACAGAAGGAGACGTAGACATGAAGGGAGAATGCGAAATGGCTGCCAGAGTCTCCCGCCACAGATGGGTAGAGCGATCCCAGAGCAGAGGAGCAGGTGCTCAGTTAAAGCTTGTGTTCCCCTTCTGAAGCGAAATAGGTGAGGGTGTCCCAGCTGCAGGCAGCACCCTGGCCTTTCACAGGAGGCTGGTCTGTTGGAACATTTCATCTCCCGCCTTAAATAACCCCCAGAGCTTCCAGGAGGGATGACTGTGGGTTTCACAGCCTGTCTTTGATGTCTTCCATTTCACTTAGTTTTTTCTTTTTTTGTTATTTATTTGTTGAGAAAGAATGAATTTGATGATGTTTTTGCTCTCTCTCCCCTGACGCCTCTTTAGCCTATGATACAATGGCAAAGCCACTTATTTTCCTGTTTAAAATTGTTATATTAATCCTAATATGTTCTATGAATGTTGTGTACAAAATGTTTCTCCCAGTCAGAATTTGTTTGTGCCATTGTAACGAGGCACCACATTTTGGAATATGTAACAGCAGTCACCACCAGAGGGAGCTATTCTACTATTTGCAGCATTTCCCCTACAGACACCATTCATTCAGCCTTTCCTCTGCTGCTGCATCATTTTTTCTAATGCCAGGTCTGTACCACAGAAAAGAAACTACATCATTCAAAGTGAAAGGAGAAAAACTAAAAACAAAACATTCAGGATCAGTGTTGAAGTCTTAGAGATCATCATCCAGGCAAAGTGACTCTTTTTATTTAGTGCTCCAAATAATCATTTCTGTTATCAGTGAATTCCTGAGTTATTAGTTTAGTCCTTTAATTTTAACTCAACTTACTTCATATGTAGCACTTGACACACAGCACAGCTGATCCAAACACAACACAGAGGAAAACAAAATGAGACAAAAGAAGGAAACACACACACACCAATGATGAGTATCTTCCACTAACCACTGAAAACAAATGTGGTTTTGAACAGTGTGGCTCAGTCAAAGCAGTTACTGTAGAGAAAAGCCCAGAGAGATATTTTCAGATTGTCTTATTTATCTTACAGAAGACAGTAATAAATCCTCACATAAATTCACAAATAAATGAAGAATAACTGGGCGTTACCCCTCTTAATTCCCTGTCGTCACCTTCCCAACTGTCCGACTGTGTAGGCTACTTACACTTACATGTACACACTTGTGTTTCCATTAAACTTAGCACGGCTGAACACCAAACATCCTTCAGGAAGCTTAAGACATAATGACCAGCTCCACAGATTAAGCTGCTGAATGAAGCCGCTCAGAATTCAAGAGCAATGTAAGAGAGGGTGCTCTCAATAAGTCCTTCTCACTTACTCCTATTGATTTCTCACTTACTGAGTTAGTTCAGCTTTGAATTAAATTGGGCACACATCCGCAGGGTGTGGAGAAGGAGCAACTTTCTCTATAACTCAGAGAAGAGTCAAAGTCAAAGCAGAGGGATTTATTTCTTGAAGACGTCATTCGACCAAATAATGGCTTTTTCACAGGACTGAGGCTGTTTGTCAGCGGGGGCTATTTACTTCCCTAAAGTCCGATAAGACCCAAAAGGCCAGTTTGTGTGCTTCTACTCGTATATATATATGTGTTTATGTGTGTGTGTGTTTAGCTGGTAGGTGTTTGTGAGGCTGTATTTGCTCTACTCTGCTATCAGCTTTATTTGTTAAGATGCTATGATTATAGTAATTGTGGCTGCTGCTGCTGAGTTTGGGAAGGAGGAGGCACTCGGCTTGGCTAGCGCAACACCTTATCTTGATGTCAGTGTGTGTGTGTATGTGTGTGTCAGATATTCGTGTTGTGTGTTGTGTGGTGTCTCGAAGGCAGCGAGGGTGTGAGTGTGTACAATACTCATGTTTCTGCCTCTCACCATGTTCTCCCAGCACCTGATCTGATCACAGCAGTGAGATACCTTGAGATAATAGACTTTTTATTGATTCATCTGGTACAATCTGATGATTCTATCTGGAGCATAAACTCCTGTAATTGGTGTAAATCAGCCAGCAGACTGTAAAAGATGGACATTCATTGCCAGCAAATACAGAATCAGGAGGAATATGAGCTGGCATGAGGGGAGCTAATGGTCATTGGAGCAGCTGGAGTGTAGAAAATGACAGCTGGTGAGATGAGATGTGTCTGTTTGGTCATTTGTGTTTTTTTTTTTTTTCTTTTTTCTTCTTCTCTGCGATTTTGATCAGTGATTCAAATGCAGTTTGTTTGGATTCAAGCAAGAAAAAGCTCTGAGAGTATCTGTCTCCACATTTTAATAAATCATCCGTATTGTCCTTCAGCACCTCGCTGTTATTCTCAGTAGATCTGCTGCTGCGTGAACAAAAGACTGACAGTATTTGGATTTGATCATTAGCTTCAGAGGTTTAAGGTCAGTCTCCAGGACTTCTCAGTGAAATTCACACAGGAAATGTCTAGTGTCTAGTTGTTACATTTTTGAAGTGAATGATATTTGGATATTCACAGATACAGGGTTTTACAGACCGTTATACATTTTTGTATAAAATTCTTATTATTACAAGTAGAGGTTTATATGTTGTAAAACATGTCTGCATTTTTACTAAGAACCCAGTAATACTTATGTGTGAGAATCACCCTACAATATATGATGTTATCATGATATTTGTGTCTCGATATGATATTACTGCGATGTTAAAAATATTGCAATATGCTGTGATATATTGCGATTTATTAGCTTTGTTCAATTGAAAATGATGCCTCCAAATGTAAACTTTGCTAACATCTGTTTTTCTAATAAGATAAACTTCTTAGTCTGTTCAGATCGGTTCTTGGTATCCGTATATCGATACAATATTGCCATGGAAAATATCACTATACTATGCTTTGTCGATTTTTCTCCCCACTGCAAGTAATACTGAGGTAATGATGTAAAAAGACAGTGAAGTGATGTGGAGGAGTTTATCTACTGAAACTATCTTTGTAGCATATGATGATTAAATATTTGGACAGATGTCAATACCATGTGCTCACTTGTAACTTATTCATTGTTATGTTATATAGAGACAGAAAATCAAGATAAGATAAAGACTTGCATCGCACAGACACTGTGGCTCTGCACATGTGACATTTAGAAGGGTATCAACCCATGATCTCACTGTACAGCTGTTTACCACCACAACTGCTGTCATTACCTTAAACCCATTTGTGTTTCTTTTGTTCCTTCTTTTGTTTTTTGTCTACTGTGTGTCAGCATGACAACCTGTTAGCATAACGCTGACTCTTATAAATTGATGTTGCTAATATTTAACAAACAGTCGCCAGCTTTCACACCCAGCAAGCATCATCTCCAGTCTGTAAATGCTACTGATGAGAGGAGTAAGCCTAAAACAAAATAAGCCAAGTTGCACAATAATTAGTTGGGTCCATTACTACGTTTCATATTATACAGTACATTTCATTTTATCCATTGTAGTTAGAAGTAATTTTGATCATAGCAGCTGTAAATACAGTGATCAAATGCGTTGAAATGCTATGATACTCTGAGGCTCTATATCCCCTTGCAACCATGATTTATAAATGACAGAATAATGTAAGTATTGAACTTACTTTTGATAGAGGGTAAACACTTAGTAATGTCTCATTTAACATACTTTTGCATGATGAATTTTTTTTGTTTGTTTTTTTGTTGCTGTTTTTTTTTTGTCTGTCTCCTTCATTGCAGTCAGACTGTCCTTAATGTGAGGTTAGTGTTAACTGTCTGGATAATGAGCCGTGCAAACTCGCTGCATGTAAATTGATGTTGCTAAATGATCCCAGCGTATAGAGCCCTCCGGCATGCTCAATGAAACTAAATAGCCAAATAAATAAAAAAAAAAAAGGAAAAATGATTTCAAACAAGAACGGTATTATAAGATATGACTTATAAACGTATTATGAGCAGAATTGACTGAGACAGTTTCCTCCTGCAGGTACTCTGAGCGCAGTAACACCAAGTGTGTGGGAATCACTATAGAGACGCGGCCTGACTACTGCCTGAAGCGACATCTCAGTGACATGCTGGGCTACGGCTGCACCCGGCTGGAGATAGGAGTCCAGAGTGTATATGAAGACGTGGCCCGTGACACCAACAGGTCATTATGTCCTGATGTAGATAAGAAAACAGACATCCGCTTTGATGCTGTGTGTGATTGTTTGCCCACAGGCTTTTTATTCTAACAGTGCCTATGTACACACATCTGTTTTCTTGCAGAGGCCACACGGTGAGAGCTGTGTGTGAGTCTTTCCACCTGGCGAAGGATGCAGGCTTCAAAGTGGTCGCACACATGATGCCAGACCTGCCCAATGTGGGCATGGAGAGGGACGTGGAGCAGTTTATCGTAAGTACTGGCACTTTGTTTGTATTTTTATTATACCTGAGAGTAATTTAACACAACTCTACCTCTGACTGAATGTTAACATGTATTCCAGGAGGTTTCTGTGGTGGTTGAGGTGTTTTCAGGTTACGTCCCATTCTTGCGAATGTGATTTCCTTAGCCTTTGGAAACGACCACCTTCAAAAAACTATTAGTCGATTACCAAATGCAGTGGAAAACTAAGGAGTCCAGTGACGTTTAATCCAAAAATGTAGGCACACTTGACTGACTGTGATAGTTTGAGCAACTCAACTCTCTTCATTGCTCTGTCAACACTCACTAGTTATTGTTAGAAAGGAATAGGAACACTGATGCATTTGGTAATCAACTTGTTAGGGCTTCCACATTAGTAGGAAGTGGCTGGAGGAGAGTGGGTGAGTTCTGTTTCCGTCTCTTTTCAATAGAAACTATCAAAGCTAGCAGGTGTTTGATGCCTCGTATTATGTGCTGGGACCTTATTTGTACTGTTGATGAGGTATGGTGCTGTTCTGAACATTATTTGCGGCTATGAGTGGCTTTTTTGATCGTGGTTGGCTCTTGGCTACAAAGACAGCAGTATTTTGCTATCTGGCTGTCTGTGCTGAAGTTGCTACAACTAGAGAAGTTTGTGGTCGGCAAACTTGATCTCTCCAGGGGGTGTTCTACTTGGCCTCATGGTGTGTTACACCATGAGTTAAACTTAGGCCTGAATATCCCTTTAATGCCTTTTATCTATTTCTCTCTAAATCACTCAGAGAGAGATAGTGTGTTTGTACTGCTGCAGGATTAAATTCATGATTCTTTGTAACTTACATTTATCTCATTTCCTTGTGCTAATGTGGTTTTCATCTTCACTACAAAACATGTAGTAGAGTCTGTTTTGATATCAGCGCTATAAAATAAACCATTAATTTTCCTTGTGGCCTTTTAATAGTGAAGATTAAGATATCAGTGTCAGTGACAGTTTACAGGTACATGTGATGATTAATGATCCAGACACTATAAAGCTTTACCTCAGTGTTATGACACTTGCTGTAGCACAAAAGGCAGAACTGTGCTGCACCTTTGTTTGTCTTTTCCACGACAGGACTAATGGGTGACGAAACTGGGGAGGCGGTATTATATGCAGATTGGT
This sequence comes from Selene dorsalis, assembly GCA_900303245.1. NCBI lineage: Eukaryota > Metazoa > Chordata > Actinopteri > Carangiformes > Carangidae > Selene > Selene dorsalis. The sequence goes on along the minus strand of OMNW01019644.1, from coordinate 77,575 downwards.
TGATTGGGAGTGTCTCATCCATTTTTTGGTGAGCTGTGGGAGTGCAAATTAGGCTTGTGCAACAAATGTCCAAGGTAGAAATCAAACTGAGAACATGGTTTGCAGCTTAATCACTAGAAACAGTCTCATCAGACAGGTTTGGCTTTGAGCTGATGAAAGAGGTGAGTGTTCTGCTCAAGGCTGGCTTGAAAATGTGCATTTGCTTTTGAGTAAAAGCAAAGAAAGCTTTGTCTATGGTACATTTCACAGTGTAAAGGTAAAACATAAGGTATACATTAAAATAAATACATAAATGATACAAATTAAAACCATAAAGGAAATGAATCGCCACCAATTATTGATCAACAGAAATAAATTCTGTGAATTAAAACTTTTAAAAAGTAGGAATAGGGGCGGAGGTAGAGCAGAGGCTATAGTCTCCGCCGCAGCAGCCCCAGTTTGATTCCACGAGTGGCCCTTTGCTGCGTGTCATTCCCCCTCTCTCTGTCTCCCCATTTCCTGTCTATTTCAACTGTCTTGTCATTAAAGGCCTGAAAAGCCCCCACCAATAATACTTACAAAAAAAAAGTAGGAATAAAAATTAGAGCAATGAGAATATGAGCATGAGAAATATAGACAAATAAAAAATAAAAGGAACAGAAATAAAACAAAATAGTAAATTAAGACGACTAAGGAAACCAGACAGCTAGAAAGTGCAGCTTTGACGTCATATTTAGGGAAGTCTGTGAGTTTCATGTGGACAAAGTTGCAAAAAGTTGCCAAAAAAAGAAAAAAAACAAAGAGTAAAAACTCCAAAATAATACCTGTAAAATTAGACATGGAGCTGATTGTTAGGTTTATTGTTTGTGACATAAGTAAACATCTTTTGCTTGACACCAGAGTGCGTCACTACTAGCGCGTCTCACAGTGGTATAGAACACCTAAGTCCTACATGTAGCATCTTAAAATAGAAACGGAAAAGCGGTGACAGTCGACTCGCAGACCCAACTGTGACGTGACTCAATAGATAAGATCCCGTCAGATGTCTCTCAACAGCAGGCTCACTTCAGCGCTCTGATTGGAAACACAGCTATAATATGAACGTGCAGATTCAGGCGGTGCCACTTCCCATGATGCCTAACTGTAGGATGTAAATGAAGACTCTGTTTGAGGCTGTGCGCAGTTGCCCCTCATTTGATTTATTTTTATGCCGATAAAACAGAAAATCGAGTCATAAAAGACATGATGAGGGAAAATAATATGTATAATTGGTGCAGGTGAGTAATCTGAACAGTGTGTCACTTGCTGACTCAAAACCAGCAAAAGTCAAAATTTCCCACTCTTTTGTCTGTAATTCAGATGTTTCTATATATTTTTTATTGCTCTCTGATTACCGACAGTGTGGTGACTGACTCAAGTGTTGAATTACAAAAGAACAGTCCTCAGTGTGTCTTAGTGAGATGAAAAAGTTCAGACCCTCGGTGCTCCTCGGTAATGAGCTTCTAATTAAACAAGAGGACACGACAAAGCAGGGAAATCGGTTCTGCTCGCAGATGAAAACCACACATGAGCGTCGAAGGCTCCTCATTGGCCGATGCTCTTTCAAAATGGAAAGAACAAGCAGTGATGTCGACTCACCACCTTTGTCACTAGATTTACAGGCTTTTCAGACGCCTTCAAAAAAAAACACATAGCGCCACTGCTTGTGACTCACTGTAGAGACCTTCTGTAGAAGAGTCATCAGTATTACCTGGTGAGTCTGGGGTCATCTCCCCGCTCACCTCACTCTGTGCTGTCTGTAACTTTCTGCCTGAGTGATTTCACCAGTAATTGTGGCCAAAATCTCAGCGCAGTTTTTGTCTGTATCACTTTGGCCTTTTTTCTTTTTTTTTACAGACGACGTTACAGGAATAAAATCAGGATTTTATCATCAGCAGAGCAGCGAGCAGCTTCAAGGTGGCTCAGTGTCTCCTTAGAGATGACCATGGCTGTGCTATCTGCTTAAATAAAGGACACCTCCTTGTCCTGAGGGAGGAGGTAGCTGATAAGCCTCAGAGCTTTTTAGACTCTTCATCCCTTTACAATGAAATCAACAAAGAACCTAAATATTCTTCTGTACATTCTTCAAGGCCACTTATTAAAGATGTCCTCTAATCCCTGAAGAGGAGAAGGCAGAGATATGATCACAATATCCTGTTTAAGACATGACAGACTGTGTTCACACATAATTCATTACCACAACGAGTAGAGACTTGTAGCATACCCTGTCTCGTGCTCATTGCTTTCAGTTAGGTTCATACACAATTAGTCAGACAGGATACAACATGTTATAGAGTAAGCTTTAGTTGTTGGGTGACAGATGTTGTGAGCTGTGAACAGAGGCAGACGAGCTGTGTCCTGGTATTTCCAGTCTTGATACTAAACCTAGCTAATTGTCTCTTGACTGTAGCTTTATATGTCATGCACAGCAGGATGGGTATAAATCATATTACCCAGCATCAACACTCAACTGTAATCCCTTATTTTGAAGTTTTAATATAGCCAATAAAGCCACTGTTATTTAGCTGTTTATATTTATTTTGTCAGATGATGTCGGCATCGTAAGAAGTTATCTGACCAAAAACTCGGTGTTTGCATAGTTGGCTCATTATTTTATTCTTCTTTCTTTTGTCTGAAAACAAAAACAGTTAAATATGTAAATGAAAGTCAGCAGTATTCAAACTTCCTCAGCCAACTGCAGGTTTGCTGGCTATATTCTCAGAGGGATGTTTGAAGGTTAAACGTTTTTTGATCATCGACACATGCAGTTTTCTTGGATGTAAAAAACAAGTAGCAGCCTCCAGGGCTGAAAAATGGAAGCTAATAGTAAAACATCAAAAACTGCAGGTCCTATAATTTTTGCTTTATTATGGCCCCAGAAGTGAGTCAGTCCCCATAAAATGTCAAACCTTACAGCAGAAATGAACATGTTTACAGTTTGATATTAAAAAAAAAAAAAAAAAAAAAAAATAA
>OMNW01019644.1:54569-69067 GCA_900303245.1 Selene dorsalis | reverse complement strand
TTTTTGAACTAGTGCAAGAGGAAAATGTTATTTTTCATTAGCATGAAGTCAATGCAGACCTGAAATAAATACACCTACGGCCACTTTCGTACAGTCATAGCATTGTAGGAGAGTGGCTGTGGGTGTTTATTTCATGAACTGTTAAACACATTTCACAAATGTTTCCTTGTTGCAGTGTCGAGATGTGAGAACAAGGGAAGTGGGCATCCAGGAGATCCACCACAAAGTCAGACCTTACCAGGTAACAGCATCTGGGAATACAGCTACAGAATACAGGTGTTGTACCGTGGGTGAGCGGTTTGTGTTAACAATCAGCACGTGTTCAGGTCGAGCTGGTGCGAAGGGACTACGTGGCCAACGGCAGCTGGGAGACCTTCCTTTCCTACGAGGACCCGGAGCAGGACATCCTGATCGGTCTGCTGCGTCTGCGCCGCTGCTCTCCACAGTCTTTCCGTCCCGAGCTGAAAGGAGGCGTGTCCATCGTCCGCGAGCTGCACGTCTACGGCAGCGTGGTCCCCGTCAGCAGCAGAGACCCCAGCAAGTTCCAGCATCAGGTGCTTATGATTTCACGCACTGACCTCCACATAATAAAATGTCGGTATCTCCTGTGGATGTGGATCTAGCTGTTCTCCTCTCTCCTCCGTATGCAGGGCTTCGGTATGATGCTGATGGAGGAGGCAGAGAGAATCGCCAGAGATGAACACGGCTCTGGAAAATTAGCAGTGATCTCAGGTGAGACTCAAACAACACAGCGGGGAGTCATTTACCCCCTATATGTTAGTGCTGTCATCAGGAAGCTGTTTTTTTTAGTGGATTATTTTGGTCTTACAAGAGACAAAGTATGAAAGTATAGATACATAACAAAAACAAAACAAAGCAACAAAGACAAAAACAAAACACAACAAAGCAGTACAATGCTGAAAAGGTGTAGGCTGAAGCATCAGCTTATTTTGCCTACCCTTCTTAAATCAACATTTTCTGTCCACTCATTTTAAAAATCCTGGCAGAACAAAAAACCTGAATATTCTACATACAGCAGTTTATGAGCACACTGATACTTATAATTCAGTTTTATATTTATTAATAATATGATTTTTAGATAGGTTTTTGAATCTGTTAAGTGTACCTTGTACCTTTGCTATTGTATACACATAAATCCCTCTTTGTTCGTATCTACTTTTCCAGTCTGAAACATCCTCTGGACACCATCTGGAAGCATGTTATTATTTACTTTAGACATTATTTGAGCAGTTTTATAGTCCACAAGATCATTGAATTTTAAGGTCTGTAGGTTTATGAAAAATGTGAAACTGAGCCACTGAACCAACTTTGAATTAGACACCACAGAATAAGTGGGTTTGGCTTGCCTGTGGTATTTACATATAGTATATAGTGAGATTCCCAGTCATAAATCAGGTTCTATATTAATACTATGAAAGTATCAAAGAGAAATTCACACAGCCTGTATTCAGAATCTGTGCATTAAAATGAGCTGTTTGTGATGTAACAACAAAGCAGTCACTGCTCTCAGTCATTTCAGAAATCTCTAATATCTGTGACTCAGAGTTACACCCTGGATAGAGAAGGTTTTACAGCTTGACTGCTTTTAACTTTCACAATAGTGTAATGTGAGGTGAAGCAGTACAACAATTATGGATGATATAAAAAAGCATTGCAGGGTGGGATAGTTAATATGGATTAATCCAATAAAATGGTAAATAAAGTGGATCATACAGTGAATAGGAAATTATTTTCCTAATGACCTCCAACACAGTTTTGTCAATTCTTCTCTACAATTTCCTTTAAACCCAGCAGGCACACCAGTGGAGGTGGTAATAATAACAGCTATTGCAAAAATGTTGTTAGGTGCTCATTACATTCTGCTTACATTGTCATAACTAACGTATTTATTGTCATTATTAACGTTTCTATGATTCTCATACTTTTTATCGTCTTCCGGCCACGCTTTGTTCTGCAGGCGTAGGAACAAGGAACTACTACAGGAAGATGGGCTACGAGCTGGAGGGACCATACATGGTGAAGGACCTGTTCACACCTGGAATGGACTGAACGTGGACAATCAAGCAAACACATACACGCACAAATAATGTTATTTATCAAGAGAATATTCTAGGGACATGATTCCTGCAGTGTATTTAGTTCTGTCCTCGGAGCACTAGAGGAAGTTGAGTTTGTCTCTCAGCTCATACGTCTGCTTATTACCTGGAACACAGTCGACAATGCTGGTCATGCATTTCCTCTGTTTGGTATTAATCAGGACACAGTTGGAAAAGACAGTGAAGATGTCTCAAATAAAGTCAAATTATTTGGGATGAGGTCAGACTGTTGTGCCTATAGTCGTGCAGACGGGTGGACACTTTTTTAATTTTACATTTTAGCCTGTTCCTTTTCTTAAGAGCCACCAAAATAAGACACAAACAATGTGTTATGTGTATTTTTAGCTCTCTCTCTGAAATAAATGGGTTCGACCAGTGTGCCGTCAGTGACCTCTGTTCCAGCAAACAGGACTGATTGGATTTGACAATAAGGCTACTGAGGCATCTTGAATTCCACAGAGATGTCTGGGTATCCCTTAAATATTTCTATGTTCGTTTGGGATGAGAAACCCGTTTAGCACCTCGGTTGGAGTTAATCATGTTTATGTTGCGACTAAATAGAAAACCCATTATGAGTCAAGCGTTCATTAATGGTTGGCAGTGGATAAATGAGCCATTGGGAAGTGTCCTCACTGGGCAGCCGTTGTGTAATTGCACAATTTTGATTTATGGGGCAGGAAATTGAATATTAGCGTTTACATAAATTGCTTTTTAAAGCTCCACAGTTAATCCTGTTTCTTGTTTTTCTCTCACGCATGTGTTTTGGTGAATCCCAGATGTTGAACACATCACTGCAGCCTTTTTGTCATCAGAGAATAAAGTATATTTGAGTTACAGATTTTTGGTCCGCTCCTGCTTTGTGAGAGAAAGTTGATGAAGACATTTCAGTAATTAAACCTAAATGACAGAATAGCAAAAAAGGTTTTAGCTCGCACTGAAAGGTCACATGGTGTGAGTGGCTCCTGTGATGTATTCCCCAATGTCAAGGGTGCCAGCAGCTGATGATTGCCCTATGAGAGGGTTTTAGTGGCTCATTTGACACAGCCTTTCCAATTACATCTCCATCAGTTACCTGTCTATTGAACAATGAGTGAATGCTGCGTTCAGCTGCACTGTTACTGAAAACGGTTTGTCATTTGAAGAATAGCCAGTAATAAAGCCCAAATGGCTCATGCAGCGACCTATGTCTCATAGTTTCCCAGCTGCAGGGGCAACTGAAGCTGAATGGCCATGCGTAATTTCCGGGATGCGGCCCCTGCATCGTGACTGCGCTGTGCTGTGCGTTGCTGTTGCAGTCCTGACGCAGTGAGGGATCGGCCAGATTCGGGCTTCCTCTCCACGCCTGCTCACTCCTGCTATCAGCTGTGAAATCTGAAAGGACTTTCCTCCCGCTCAGACTCGCTGGGTCTGTGCTGAGCTGATTTGTGCTGTGGAGGAGGGAGACTTTGGTCTAATCTTCACTGCAACATGAACAGAGGTACAGCAGCTTCACTTCAACTCTGCCGAAGTGAAGGATCCTAAAATTACCAGAGTGAAACAAGACCAAAATACATTTAAGTTTGCTGATTTTGTCTGTATTTTACTTCACAAAATGTGTGAAATGTCAAGTAAATTCTTGTTAATCTCAGCTATACTGACTAATTAAAGGCAAAAATGATATTTCCCCTCATATCACTGACATGACAGAATGTATAGGTCAACTTCAGTGTAAACGTTAGTTATCACTTTCTCACCTCTTTAATGTGTGCAGATTCAATATAGGCTACATACAGAGAAGATAAGTGGTACTGGAGTGATAAGAGCTATAGTTATAATGTAATAGTTATAATCAGAGTTTTTTAATAAGGTGCAGGAAACTCTTTATCTAGTGCCCTTATTCGTGCAATGAGTGCACACTCACAATACTGCCGTTAGTATTCAGTTACCATTACCATAAAGCCTATTCCTGTCATACTGGCACTGGACAAAGTGGTCCATCTTTTCCAGTGCATGGTGTGCACAAGTCAGTGCGCAGCTGGGTTTTTTTTTCGTCCTAAAGCAGGGATGGCATCATTTTTAGCAAACATTTCACTGTGGCTTTAGACACAGAAATATACGTCTATTGGTCAGTCCCAGGCCATCACACAGAGAGAACATGGCAGGGCTGCTTCCTTGTTCTTTAGAGGGGGGGCTCACTCTCTCACACTTTGAAAACCCCTGGTCTAGAGTGATTTTTCAACACAATGTATGGATTGACAGAAAATGCTGTACATGAGAAAGCCCATTGACTTGTTGTTTTCTTCTCACCTCACCACCAACACTTATGGATGAAAGACTATTTGAATTGATGAATCTAATGTTTTGCTTAAGGCAACACTAACTTTCCCAACATTTGCTTTCTGTTTAAAGCTATATAGCACATGTTTGCATACTAACAACAGGGTGGTGAACGGAGTAGAAGACGGAGTGGGAGAAAGGTATTTGCTGCCTAGAACACTGCTATAAAGACGGAGTACTTATTTCTCTAGAACAGCTAAAACAAAAGTACAGTTTGACAGATAAAGATTTCCTCAGTTATCTCCAGTTATGTGATTTTATAAGAGCCAACCAAAAGGGAGATTGGAATTTACCTCCCACATCTCTGGTTGAGCAATTGTATCATGCTGGCCAACCATTATTTAGAAGGGTGTATACAGCTCTTATGTCGACTTTATCAATACCAGATATGGATAGATGGGAGAAGGACCTGGGAATAACTATTGAGGAACATTTATGGAGGAACTTGTGCAGAGATGGGGTCTCCTCTACTTTAAATGCAAGGTATAGGTTGATATAATTCAACTTCCTGCATCAACTGTATATGACCCCCCAATAAATTACAAAAATACAACTTCAATATATCACCTCTTTGTTTTAGATGTGGTGTGGAGGAAGGGACAGTCCTTCATTCTACCTGGCACTGTTCTAAACTGCAGGGGTTCTGGCAGGGGGTATGTGAAACTTTATCTAACATCCACAGGATTACATTTCCACTGGACCCTGAAATTTGTTTACTAGGGAACTTTACTAATTCCAATCTTGAGACAAATTATGCTAAGAAATTTACAGAAATCCTTTTGACAATTGCTAAGAAATGTATTGCAATGAAGTGGAAATCTGATGCCTCCCTTCCAATTAGAATGTGGCTTTGTGAAAATCAATAGCTGTGTGCCCCTAGAGAAGATCACTTATTGGATGCAGAAAAGAAGTAAGACATTTCACAAAATATGGCAGCCATATTTAATGTATATGGAAGATCTACCAGCACACCAGGTTGACTAACCTTCATGTATTCGAGCTTCGCCTGGCATGAACTATGAGTAGGATGCTACCCTTTGTTTCTCTCTGTCTATTTTTATTTATTTATTTTTCCTCTTTTTATTGTCCTGTCATTGTGCGTTTATTTCATTTTTACTTTGCCACCTTGTGGATATTGAGTTTTCCCTTGATTTGATTTTGTCTTCTCAGTTTGTAACTGTAATTTTGTTCTCGGAAAAAAAAAATCAGAAATCAAATATTCAAAAAAACAAAACAAACATGCTGATGTTAGCATAAAGCATGCATGAACTGTATGTGGTGAACTACATGTTCATAAATCAACATTTTTAGAGGTTTATGCTTCAAGATACATTTACGTTTTACATGGTTTATTAGGCCTGTCACAATACAATACTCACATGCTTATCAGTGTATTGCAGGAGTTGTAAATGACTCATTCCTTCATTCTGTCCATGTTGGCTAGAAATTGATTCCTTAATAATGTGATTCTAATTGTAAGAAATGGTGGACCAAGGGCCTCGTCCAGTCCTTTTGAAAAAGTATATCCAACATGAACATGAACAGACCATGGTACTGTGTTAGGAAACCATGTCAACAAGGCATCCCTTCTTGTAGCTGTGCTTTTGTACCCATCTTTACACTGAATGCAGACCAAGAGGTATCGCTTCACAGCCAACATCTCCAGCAGGATCACACTGAAGTAAGATCTCCAACCATGCATGAAACACGCTCTGCCCAAAACGTATAAAGTTATCTCCATCCTACTGAAAGCACTCAGTAGTAGAAAGGTCAGAGGTCATCAGGACTAGCTATTGGCTGACCAGCAGAGCGCAAGCAGTTGCTCGCACCAGTAAAGGTCACAGATCTATCACAGAAAACCTCATTGAGCTGGGAGCAGAGGTTAGAGGAGCCGGGCTCACTGGCCTAAATCTTCACTTGTCCATCTGACGTCCACATCACACAGACACTGTTGAGGTCAACAACAGCCTTATCACAGACAAACTGAGACGTTAGCTGAGTGGTTGGTTTCATGTTAATGCTGCATTTATTACATTTTTTCTGAATTCAGCATGAATAGCAATTACATTGCTGCAGAGCATAAATTCATCTTTATTTAAATTACTTAGGACTCTGGACACAATTCATGTCTCCAGGCATGCAGGGAGAAAAATTCTGAAACAAGTACTCATCCAAGATATGGACTGTCAATGACTAAGATAAATTGCCAATAATAAATGCCGTGGACTTGGTATGGATATGATCAGCAGCTATCCTAATGCCTGGCTTTAATTTCCTGTTCACAAGGGGACGCTATATTAGCCGTCGTTAGTCACTGTGAGTCTTGTGCTGCTAGCACTTTTGCTTTTCAGTGCATTTGTCACAAAAATGCTCACACAGTCACGTGCTTTTACAAATCGTGCAACTCATAAAATGGTATTGGTACTAATGAAATGGTAATTTCTGTAACTGACTGAAATGGGTAAGAGAAAAAAAATATTTCATTCAAGTCTTTCAAATCAATGTACAAAGCAAATATGATATAAATATATCTTAGGAAGCAGTCTCACATTAGAAACAATCTAATTACGCAGAAAGGAGAAAAAAACACACACACAGCTGGGTGAGTAATGCAACGCAACAATCCTCCAATAAATAATAGTGACTCAAATCTGCTGCACATTTTGGGCTGCTTTGTTTGCATCCATCTTATTTACACACACCATTAATACCACTAACCCCCTGTAATATAGTGCAACCCAACACAACACCACAAACAGCGACAGCAAAGGAAAAAACATAAACTGTTACAAAGGTATAGCTTGTTACAGGATCATTGTACTGTTGCATTACTACGAATACAAGTTCCTACATTTTGTTCTCTCTGTTTATATATTTAAGATATGTTCAAGCTGTTTGGACTGTTCAGTCCATGATACATTAGTGCAAGGCAAATACAAAAGAAATGACAAGTAAAAATACCAGTGCCCAAAAATCAACTGTGAATGAATACCTGAAATTAAGCTGAGATAATGAGTCACTGCAGCCCTGCAGATCTGTTTAACTAGCAATAGCATCAATCATCCCCTGCATTTCATTTCAGCGCTCTACACACTAAAATTGATTTTCTATGTCAAACAATCAAGACCTGAACAGCATGGTGCTTACAGGAAATACAGCTCAAGTCCCACTGGTTCCCTTTATGGACTTGTTTGAGTATCATTGCGTGTTTCGTCTGCAGTGCTGTCCAGGGGTCCAAGGTCAATGGACTGGTTTCCACGAGAGGACCTCATCCAGCTCAGGTCTATTTTCCCTTTATGTGCTTCATAAACAGGGCTGCTGTTTCAGTGACAAAAATAGCACCTGCAATCCCATGTAATCATACACATTTCTTATCCCCACCTCCCAGTGGCAGCAAAGTGGCTATTGTTTACACATACAGGAAGCTCCGCAGTCAGGGGGTCTGCAGTCAATATTTCCATGTAGTGGCTACAGTGGTTAGTGCTATAATGGTCGCTTAAGCGCACTTTGTGTCAGTGGGAGTCCTCTTTGAGAGCAGAGCGCACTCTGGCCTCCAGCTGGTCTGCCGGAGGCCGAGCATCTGGGTTTGAGGCGAGCATGTCTAAAAGCAGGGCGCACATGGCCGGGCCAGGAGGGGGTGGCAGCGGGGGCGCCCTCTTAAACTTCATCGGGATACACAGCTGGAGGTCGGCGTTCTCCCACAGAGCTTCTCCGAGTGGCATCAGCCAGCCTGAGCGACCCTTACACACGTAGGCACCTAAAGGAAAAGCACAAGGTGAGTTATCAGGCAGGAGGTTCCTGATAGACCGCAGGGGGCCACTTGATCTCTGTGATTGGGGGCCACCCTTGTGCCTTGAAGTAGCCAAGCACCTACTGGTGTAACATATTTCTAGGAATTGCCAACAGAGGCCTTGAGACTACAAGTGTGTGGAAGATTTCCATACCACAATGGGGTTCACTTGGTTAATGAGTCAGTGGAGTTCAGACAGCTCTGTAGTTACACAGGAACAAAACAATTATAATCAACTGCCATGAAATTAAAAAACACTGCCAAGCTGATTCATGAGGAACACAACAAATCAGGTCAATGTGGCACTATCTCAATAAACTGAATCAATTCTCATGTAGAAGCTTATATTTTATATTATAACTTATATTTATTGCGAATCCTATTGGAAGACGTGACAGTACATGCTCTGAGCAGAGCTAGCCTGTTAGCATGCTAATTTTAGGATATGAAACAAAATTACAACAGTTAAAAAAACAACGAGTTGGCATCGATGTTGCTTTTCATCTCTGGAGACATCCCTTGATGAGTAAAGCACAATTTAACTCTGCTGAACTCACCACTGCTAAGTAAAGAGCTGTTAACACTAATGTCAGCAGTAACACCAGTAAAACTTACAAGTAGCTCTTTTAATGGACGTTGTTTTCCTGATCCTGCTACAACTGTGTGTTTTTGTGTGTGTGTGTTATTTCCCAGCCATGCCATTTACTTTATTACACTTTTTAATTTGGAGGAAAAAAATGGGACATGGGACCTATTCATGATGGACGTGAAATTCACTGTGCTTATTAAACATCGTCAGTCATCTGACTAGTTTATGGTCAGAGCCCAGGCGAGCCAACGTTATGTCAATCTATGGTGTTATTTTACCGAGACGCACACGCACGTACACACCTTCTTGGGCAAAGTTGAAGTATCATGATGAGCTCTTTCTGTCTTTCATAGCTTAATGAGAGGAACACTGGGCTTCTGGCTTCTTATCAGAATCATTAAGAAAGATAAAACTTCGGGCTCTAATAGCTTGAATTGGTCATTTGTCATTTTTTGACATTTTCTAGACGGCATGACTAATTGAAAAAAATTTGTAGATTAATGAAGAAAAAAAAAAAATCATTAGTGGCATCCGAAAATGTACCAACCCCAAAAAAACTAAAGAGGATTATCCATGAAAGTAATTAAAAATGCATCAATTGTTGCTGAATCTCAAGCTTTCTGGTCGACCTTTCTCTTTTTCTGACTGATATAAATGAACTTTAAGAGAAGACTGTTTGGGAAAAGATCTGTCACGCACACACGAGTCTTCTTGTTCCGATCTGTGACTGTAACGCTGCAGGTGAAGTCCGGCTGTGAATCGCCAAAAAGCCAGATGACAGAGTCAAACAACAACAAGGCTTCCAGACATAGAGGACAAACACATGAAGGCTGTCTTGCTCCTTGACTATATTCTCTCCGCTCCCCTGCCTAGTCAAATAACTGTGTGGATGTGTGGGTTCTGAGAGAGAGGATAAAGTAAAATAACAGAGCATTTTATCTGACTGTGAGAAGCTTGCAGCTGCCTCTCCCCATTCTCTCACTGACAAAGAGGATTATGATCGGGGGCAGCTAAATTCCATTTTTGCCTTCTTTTTTTTGAATCCACTGAACCCCTCTGTCTCTCTCCAATCATAACCATTTCCATTCAGACTAATGGGGTATCGGTGACTCAGGGAGGTTCTCACACACTAAACTTAAGATAATAGCTGCCACCAGGTCGATCCTAGGCGGACCTACTTTTCTGAATAGAATGAGACATTTATACTGAAGTCATTCCATTACTCTCTGAGAACCAAGTGCAGAGCAGAAAAGGGCCCTGTGCTCTTCAACATTAAGATGCTTCCTCATCATATAGCCACTTGGGGTTCTGACAGGAGAGGAAAAGGGACATTAAACAAATAGATTAAAATCTCAAGGCCATTCTACAGAGCTGATCTCGAGAGCTCAGCCTCTTCTTGGTCCTTATGTTGAATTTCTATGCAATGACAAACTGAATTTACGACAAAGACAAATCATGAAATGAAATTACACAATGACAACTCATCTGCATCTTTGAATTACCAGATGTCTGAACTCAAAATTGTGTGAGAAGACAACATATAAATAATCAATAAATAAACCGGCAGGTTATTCTGAACAAAACCTCACATGCTGCCAACAACGGCACTTTTGATGTAGGGAACACTTAATCACCTATTGTCACATTTTATTACAAAAAACAGAGCCACTGTGATCCCTATCACAATGTACAGTGCATAAATCATCCGTTGTCTCTTTGCCATTTAGATTCATGATTGTTCCGTCCATGGCTGATGAATGTATGATGTATAGTGTGTGACATTTTAATATGTGCCAGTTAATTAAGTCAAACTCGATTCAGTGCGATGCGTCACCAACCTGCCTGACCACACTCTCAACCTTTCCAACCTCTGTGAGAGCACTCTGGCTGGTGAGCAGGGCATCACATGATGCACCTCTGCAGAGCTGGGATCCTGAATGTTAAGGTGAAGGCACTGACTGGACTACCTGGGTCTAGGTGGAGTGCTGCTTTGATTTTGTTCGAAGGAGAAGAAACTTTAGGTATTTCTGTTGATCGGTCATTGTCGACTTACCCAGCTGTTCCTGTGTGGTCCCTTCTTCCACAAAGGTGATTCTCTCCAGGACGGCCCAGAACATCACACCGAGGGAGAAGATGTCAGCCTGGGCTGTGTAGGTCAGTCCACCCCAGACCTCTGGAGCCATGTAGAAGTCAGAGCCACAGGTGGACGAGAAGTGCTGCCTGGTCAGATCCCCATCCACCACACCTTCAGTCATCTTGCTCAGACCAAAGTCTGCCACCTACAGGTCAGAAAGGGAAATTAACTGAAAAAGAGTTGCAGTACGCTTCTCCAAGGTCTTTTTTTTTTTTAACGTATGGCTCAAGAACATGTTTTAGTTTTGCATCTATATTCAGGAGTACAGCGTGAAGCATTGTCGTGCTACACAGACGTCTTAACTGACAAATCACAGTCTCCAAACATCAGGGGTCAAAGAAGGATGGCATTTTGTTTGGTACACACATTGCCTTCATTTTACTGTTTTTGACCTTTCCAACTGAAATCATGACTCAAATCTCAGTCACAATATTTCACAGTAATTGTAGCAGTGTTTTTTGTGTATATTGTTCAGCCCAAAACTAAACTCAAGCTCCTCAAATGTGATTTTTTTTATAGCTTTGTGTGCTGACCGTAAACTGTTTACCTTTCAGTATTGTCAAACAAAATGAAGCATTTTGTACTTTATGTGCAGTTGGATTAGACTTTTATAATACTTAAATGGAACGCATCTTTTTTTTTGTTTATTTTGCACTGATGAGAACATCAAAATATGTACTATTACCAAAGTTAGATTTGGTCAGGAAGAGGGAAAAATAAGAGTATTTTACAATCTAAAATTAGATTTCACCATCTGCAGACTGCACAGTAAAACCTCCATTACAATTGAAAGTCTCAGAAATGATGATGGCAGTGCCTCCACGGGAACCAATCAGGACACCTCAACTATCTGCATGAGCGTCTGGAATTGTAATTCTCGTATATATCACGTTTGTATTTTCAATTACTGTTTCATGTTTTCTCTTCTTCTCTTTATTGTGTTTCAATTTCATTACTGCTGTGAAAGCAAAAGTGCCTCCTGAGAGAGCAAACTATTAAGGACTACACTGCCTGCAAATTTTAACAGTGTGAGTTTTTCAATAAGTTGTGTACTGACTCTGAAAAAGAGCTACTTAATCTGTGACAAAATCACTTTCACATCACAATTATCTGCCCACCTTGACAACAGGGCCCTTTGGTGTGATACAGACAAGCACATTGTCAGGCTTCAGGTCTCTGTGGGTGATTCCAAGGCTATGTAGGAAGGCCACAGCACTGCAGAGCTGTCGCACCATGCTGTGGTTACGCTGGGCATCTGGGGGCCTGGAGAGCAGATACTGAGTCAAGTCACCCCCATCACAGTACTCCATCACAAGCCACAGGGCCAGACAGCGCAGGGGTCCCGGCTGCTCCTCCTCTCTCTCAGCCAGTCTCTTTCGGGCTCTGTTTTGAGGCCTTTGTGGGGTTGTAGAATCAGATCCAGTTGATTTAGTCCTTTCCTGTTGCTTTGCCCTTGCCTGGACTGTGTTGGTCCTGTCCTGAAGTCTAGACACAGAGTTGGTCCTCCTCTGAGTGTTAGACTGGACATCATTTCTTTCCTGACTTTCTGGTGCTCTGACTACACTTCCTTTGAGCACGCTCTCAACAAGACGTAGAGGCAGTTTTCCTGGTTTGAGGAGCTTTAGGCTTCTTGGCCCTGTTTGCATGAGGCAGCTGTGAAGTGCGATGACATTGACGTGGTTCTTGGCAGTGGCTCTCATAGCCCACAGCTCTTGCAGGTAGAGTTCAATGCATTCTGGATTGCTGCAGGGCAGCCGCTTGATAGCCACCCTCTGTCCTGTTTTGGCCATATGGCCCTCAAAGACCACTCCATAGCTGCCTCGTCCTACCTCCTTCTCTAAAGTGTAGAGCTCCTCCATCTCTCACAGAAGCTGGCCGTAGGTGAGCACTAACACACAAACACAAAAATACCATGATCGAAATGACATCTAGTATAAACAACACTGTAATTGCAATAGCTTAGGACTCTTAACTAAACTGTGCCTAAAAATATCAGTATCAAACTGGAGATGCTTCTTGAAACGCATTTACGAATACAAATAAGAATTACTTTAATCCCAAAGGGAAATTCATTTGTTTAATATTATTATTATTCATCATTTGGGATTGTGATCGGTAACGTTACACAACAGTGTGTGTTAGCGCTAACGTTGCAAATGTCAGTGGCCAAAATAAATCACATTCACTCAAGTTTAGGTTATCATACAGAATTCCGTCTACAAACAATAACGTTACTGTTCAAAAGAGTAACTGTATAAACAACATGGCGCTGCATGTAGCGTCTGGTTTAAAAGGGAAGCGTACATAAAGCTCTAGCTTCAGAAGAGCTCTCGTTGTTTTGATTACACTTACCTACAAATCTGCAGTTGATATTCCAACGATAAACCGATTTAAGTTTGTAATCTACACGACTGACAAGCCGCCTCGCACCATATTCAGCGGAGATTGCCTTTTAAAGTTCATAAACAACCGAAACAAAACAGAACAAAACTTGACAGACTTCCGGGTCTAAATTCGGAGCGTCCCGCTCTGGGTGTGCGTGCACCGTGATTGGCTATAAGTTGAATTGAGCTACGTGTTGTGATTGGCTAGTAGCAATTCCGTCAGAGCCAGTTCCGGTTGCGACGATTTATGAACGTAGGTAGGAAAACAGAGTACTCTACAACTACTTGTACTACTATTAAACCGTGGCTGGGGACCCCTAGGTACCAAAATGACTATTGATTTAAGAGGAAATGAAAACAGTCAACGAAGGGTCTACTTGAAGGAGTTACACAATTATTGTAAGTTTTGTCAGACTCAAAACTCTGCTGAAAGAAAATCGTTTTTATATGCACTGCAGTTACAAATTGCAGAGTTAATTAGCTTTTGGAATACTTGAATTGATATACCACAAAACTTTAGGAAAGTGTCATGTTGTGAAGGCCTCATTCACACATTCAGTTAAAGTAGAGTCTGGTATCTGCCTAGTTTGCTAGATTCATAGCTCAGACTACAATAAATGTTTCAGTGGATCCTCTGTTCTCAGTACTGACAAGCATTTGAATCACTAGCCGATTATAAAATGGGACAGTTTTGTATTCAAGGCCTTTAATTTAACCAAAAAGCTCTGAAAGTGCAAAACCAGTAAACTTTCCTCATTGCTGCAGTCCCATTTAATCACAAAAGATGTTCTGAACAAGACACACACCTACACACACGCACAATGAGTGGGTGCTGCATCAGTATCGTATTGACTGTCTTTTGGTGGAGGAGCGGCAACACTGGTGATGACAGATAACAGCTGTGTGTATGTGTGTGTGTGTTTGTTCTTCTGAGAGAATATAATAGGAAACATGGTGATTCATTGCACTGAAGCACACTGTGAAAAAAAGAGCTTTGATGTGTATGTGTGTGTAAGACGTGTGTGTGTGTGTGTGTGTGTGTGTGTGTGTGTGAGAGAGAGAGAGACGTGTGTGTGTGTGTGTGTGTGTGTGTGTGTGTGTGTGTGTGTGTGTGTGTGTGTGTGTGTGTGTGTGAGAGAGAGAGAGAGAGAGAGAGAGAGAGAGAGAG
>OMNW01019644.1:10711-54549 GCA_900303245.1 Selene dorsalis | reverse complement strand
TGTGTGCTTATGTGATCCATTGCCTTTATCAGCGATGCCAATCATTACTCTTCATTACTTGAGGAAGATGGAGTCAGTCACACTTGACTTGTTTTTATCTTGAAGCAAATGCCCTCTATTCTATTATCTCACCCCTCACTTGCTTTGACAGATGTCTGGATGCAGAATAATATGGAAGACATTCAGGCTGGAGAATTTATTAGGAAATATTTAGTGGGAATGGTACAAAGAACTTTCCAACAAATTGAATAAAGGCACCACAGAAAAATCCTAATGAGCGCAGTAAGAATTACAGTTTTAATCACTACTATTTTCAGACTAATATGTTTCTATGGGGTCTTTGCTTGCTAATTATGGAGTCCACCGACAGGAGGAGCAACAGTAATTATTTCCTTGATTGAGGTCAGAACCCTTGCATTTAATCCAGAGCTCCCACACACGAAGAGTAAACATCAGTAAACATCTTCCAGGCATCTCGTACCCAATTTCACAGCAGTCACTCTTTTACAAATGATCATTTTCCTCCTCAGTAAGCCAGCTTTTCATTGGAAAGTCTGCCACATTGTCTGCCATTGTTCTCATGTTTTAACTGTGTAAACCTAGCATTTCTATGTTAGAGCACTAGGTTTACGTACACTATCTGTTCTCTATAGTCTTTTTACTAAGGAGTAAATAGGGTTTCATCTGCCCTCCTGGTATCTGCAGCTGGCACTAAAAATATCTTGACAGAGTTACGCAATGAGATTGATATTCGCAAACATATGAAATACTTTCCACGAAATGCTTACGCTCTAAAATAAAACTTTTTCGGTGGTTGACGCTGCAGATTTTCCACTCAGAGGTGTAATTCTTCTTTCATGCAAAATTAAGGCAGCTTTTTGGAAATGTAATTCTTTTCCTGAGAAAATTCATTCTGGGCCCCGCTGTTAATAACAATCAATTGTGTCTTGACAGGTGAAAGTCCTGAGATGCCATAAACCACCACTGAGATCCCCACCACCCACCTCTGCCCTCGCTGGTTTCACACCATTGGGTTTGATTGTGGAGGAGGACAGTAAACCACCTCAGCTGAATGAGATGGAGAGGAGACAAGAGTTCGACTTGAAATGAACAGCGGACACGAGCCAAACGCTGGTTTGGTGCAGCTGTCTGTGAGTGTGTGTGAGTTCTTTTGGCAGGGGGCTCATGAGCCATCAGTCAGCATTTCCACTCCACTAAAAACACTTTGAGCTCTGAAAGAATTTCTTCTGAATCTAAGTGCAACCATTAGTGCAGAAAATGAAAGTATAACTTGCTGTCACAGGCAGTAAACCACAAAAAGAGGAATATACAGTATATGCCATTTAAGGGACGAATTGCCATTTGCTTATTTCTCTTTATTGTGTTTGGTTTTCATAATAGGAGACTGTTTTGGGACACATAAAGCATTTATTCTGATTAGATAATAAGACCTGCTTTTATGTCAGCTATCATTCTCACACAATTCTCAAATGGTGCATATAATACCTACTAATGGATGTTTCTTTCTTCTCAAAATATTTTCTCTAATAACGGTTTGTCGATTGAAGAACTCATATGAATGATTATTTGCTATGATCAATACAGTTTTGATATATCACATGAGAATGTATTAACCATCTTTGGGCAGTTCGCTGTGATATTCTGTGTAGTTTAATTGTTGCCATATAGCTGTTTGGAAACCAATTACACATTTGTATGGAGGATTATTTGTGTTTCTAATCCATGTGGAAAATTACTGAATGATGATAGACACAGTTGCCAACAACACTTTTTTTTTTTTTGTCATCACTGGAGCCGGCTGGGCTCCACGTGAATATAGAAAAACTGTATTTTCTGAAGTTTATTCTTAGAAATAATAGTAACCCCTGAGAACTTATAACATTATGTAAAATGACACAATGTTTTTACAAAAGGTACAAAATAAAAACTGGCAACAAAACATGAAAATCAGAATATAAAAAAGAATATAAAAAAAATAAAACTTCAGAAATTAAAAAAACTACTTTCAAATAATATTTTTCAAGAAATATTTTCTGATTGACCACACTGATTTTTCATATAGCTGATAGAATTCAAATGATTTTCTGCCTCCATGCTGATGCTGTTGACACAGACATTTACAAAACGTCGCAGCAAAAATGGACTTCCAAGATTTTTAAAGGACATGTTGCCAAGCTAAACATGGCTGCCTCTGTCCTCTGTCATCATGGTAATCAGTGTCTCTTGGCCACCAGAGGAAGTATTTATGTACACTGGACAGACAGTGGATAACAGCGGTATCAATGACAGACAGGCCTCGCGATGGCTGCTTGTTCTTCTGGGCTTCTTATCTCAGCCGCACCAAGGGCTCTGTCTATGTACCCAATTCATCCATCACTATCAGACCTCACACAGGTTGGGGGCTAGCTTTCACATGTTCACAGAGAGCTACAGCTAAGCGAGCCCAAGATGAGACGTGATGGGAAGGGAGTTGACCTTAAGTTGGGACTTTTAGACCAAAAATAAGTGTTTCCAATGTGTAACTATTAGAGTCATAGGCTATGTGTTAATAATTACTTGCTGCTGACTTATGTTGAACATAAATGAGCCCTAAAGGATGAAGGCTAATGGCCAGTTCCCAGATGATGAGCCCTGATGAAGTCAGTGATATCCTGACCTTTTCTCTAGCAACAGTGTGAGGTTGACTTCTTTGGTTCTGAGCCAAATGTTTCAAGAACTGCTGGATGGACAGCCATGAACTTTGGTGTCATGTGTCTCTCAGCAAAACCTGGAATAAATTTTTAATCAGGTCAGATGAGTTTTCTTTGTGACCAATCAACTGAGACACTAATGACATTCCCAACTGCCTCAGCTGTAATTTTCAATGCTAAATAACAAACATTGATGTTAATCTAAGATGGTGATGAAACAGAACTTTGGAATATTAGCATTGCTAGCATGCTAATGTCAACCTTAAGCTCAAAGCATTGTACAGCCTGTGATTAATTTGAATGGGGCCAGTCCAGTGGTTATTTAACCCAGCTAAACATGACATCATCTGGCAGGGCACAATGATAGCCAATCACGTAAATGCAACTGCACCGTTTTGGTGGATTACTTTTCTTTCCATGAATGGTGCATTTCTGCTGATCACAAGTCTTCGTTGAGGATTTTAATGCAGCAAAAAGCTCTTGAATCCATTCATCTTTTGCTCCAACTTCCTGGATCATATTTCGCTGTCAGACACATGAAACAACACATTCTCTTCTTTCTCCTGAATGCTTCAGTCTCATTATTTTGATCTTCTTCTCACTTGTACTTCTCGTGGCCTCATTTTTACCCCTCCGCTTGTTTCTGCCTTCAGTTTTGCTCCATTGTTCCTCTGGTTGACACAATTATCATCACTTTAACCCATCACTCAGCATGTATGATAGGTTGTATCGTAGAGCCCCCCCTCCCAACTGTGGGACAGGTCATATTTTCCACCCCCAAATCTCCTGCATGAGTCATACTAACCCCCATCTGCAGACCCAGGCTGGCTTCACACTCCCTCCATTGACTGCCCCCTCCCGTATTGTTCATTCTTTTATTCACAAGGAGAATGTGGTCTCCTATTCACGTGTGCCATCGCCACCAACATCTACAACAAAAAAAAAAAGAACCTCATTGAGCCATAGTCACCTCCATTTCTTTTCTCTTGTACTCAACTTACATCTCACTGGTAAACATCTTTAAAGTGCCATTGTTTCCCTGACCTTGGCGACAGGTTGGCATTGAGATGGCGAGTTTTATGGACACCTCAGACACGATGATTCTAGATCAATCTCACGGTGGATGATGCGTATTTTTAGAGCTCCATTAGTTGGCTCAATGAGGACGAAAACTGGTGGCGTAGGCAATGCCTCCTACGTCAGCGTGCGGCAGTGGTTTGTGTGTCTGTCCAGGAATTGTGCGTAACAGAATGGGGGAATCCACCCCTCTCTCTCCCTAACTCTCCACCATAGTGATGTGAATGGTGATATACAGGGGAAGGGAGGGGGGAGAGAAATGCAGGGTTGAGCCAGGAGGGAAGGGGTGTGCCATTATAAGAAGCCTCAGAGGAGGCATGTGTTCAGTTGTTGAAACCCTTAGCCTAAGGATACGAGCTGAACCACCAAAACTCCCCACAGAAGGAGGACTCTGAGAGAATATCTTTACATCACAGACACAGGTAAGGAAGTGCTCAAGTCTGACTCTTTTTTCCTGTGAGTGTGAGTCTACCTGTGATGCTGAAGGAACAAAAGATGACAAAAGACACTTGTTCAGGGAGGTGAAAATAGTTAATTAAGAGAGGACTTGCCGTGTCTTGTATGCACAAACCAGTGGCTAATAGATCCGGGGGGAATACTGCTGTTTAAAGACAACACTGTCCTCCCCCACCTCTTTAACTGAGTCTGTCCTATCTTACCTGATCTGTCTCGCACTCTGTGATTTTGGATTTTGACCTCAGAGGTGAATCTTTAAATATCCCATTCATTCACCTGGAGTGCTCTTGTGTGTGTGTGTGTGTGTGTATGTGTGCATGTGTGCGCGCGTGTGTGTGTGTGTGTGTGTTTTTCCATTACTCTGTTTGTCTCCCTAAAGGTACCACGGTCACCATCAGCATCACCCTCATCGCATCTAACTACTTAATTAACTAAAGAGAAAGTCCCAGATCGTGCTGAGAAGGCATTTAGTCACTCAGCTGTACTTTGATCAGAGCCAAGACATATATGACTACAACTTTTATTTATCACCTAGAAATTTAAATGATTGAGGGAATAGAGTTTTGTAACAGTATAAACAGAGACATTCTTCCAGTCCGTGAATGCCACTCGCAAAGCAGCTTATTTATGGTTTGCCCTTTTGATTGATCATGGACCATCAAATGTCAGATTAAATAAATCACGAGGAAGCTTCAAAGTAACACTGACAAAAGCTGTTTTATGTCCTCAGAGTGCTCTCTCCAGCATCAGCCCAAACAAGTGGGAAAACAGGACTTTGGAGAAGTGAATCACTGTTATTATGCTAAAGCGTGTGATGATGATTTTAATGATAATGGTAATGAATGTGCATAATCTTTTCCCATTATCAGCAAAGACGATACCCGCGCAGACAGGGGGGAAAATGCTCTGGTTAATGTGCCATTCACAGATTAATGACTGCATGCTGGGAAACTGGTAGAAGAATAGAATATGTTGACAGGATGGATATAGTATTTTGAAGGTGCACCACACTAATGAGTAAGTCAAATAGTCAGTCAGCTAATTCAGTCATTTGTATTAATTTTGCACATTAAAGTGGAGGCTTTGGTCGTTTCATAATGTTTTAGTCCTAATGTTCTTCTTTTTCTACATTTATACACTTGGCCTTTCAACATCTGGTTGTTTTAAGAACTAAAAACAGCTCCTACGAGAGTCCATAAACATGAATCTGATTGTTGTTAATCCAATTCTAAATCTAATCCAGGCTTAACCTGATCATACATCACTTTACTGGCGGAAAATGTCACGATTCAGTTGCAGTTTATTCATTCAGTCCTGTAAGAAAAACAGGTTTCCTTGCCAGAACATCACATGCATCCTCTCTTTAATCAGCTCCAAAAGCTTTTAGGATTCCTGCTGCCTACACTAAGATTGAAGTGATTACACTGTTTACAGGATTTTTTGTCCTCTCTGTCAATATTCATTTCCACTCTGTGTATCATCCTTGTAATCAGTGGGTGATTCATGATTTTGGTGAGGAATATCTCTACCCCCTCCCCATGCACCAACACCACTTCCACTGCTGCCGCTGTCCAAGCGAGAATATTTTGGACTTCACCACTTTTCCCAGCCTGCACTGCCCTCACCTTTCTAAAAGTCAGGAGCTTGCGTAGCTTGTGCCAAATTGCTTTTTCCCCAGCTCCATGTCCAATGGATTCGTGCAGGTGTCAACGCAGCTTAACAGCAACCACATCAATGATGACACCATGTCAGCAGCCTAACACTGCAGAATTTCAGCCATACAGTCTGGGGCTAGTTTGGAGTAACACTGCAGGACTGTGTGCATTATTGAGGCCACTGTCTGTTCTGTGTTTAACCCTTTTTTGAAGAGTTTATGTGGCCGTGGCAGTTTTCAGTCAACTTAATATTTTGTATTATAGATGATTTGGTTTGATTTTGGCCTTGTGAAGTGTTTCCCTGCTATGTCTGTGCATGTATTTTCAATTTCTGGAAGAAAGAAAATAAATCAACAAAATAACCTCAACTCCCTCAACAAAGCCTCGCATGAATGCACTTCTCTGCAATCTCAGCGTCCACCCTTTTTCTTCTTAAGCACCCATCTCCCACTGACTCCCACACATCCCTGCCTCAGCTTCAGCCCTCTGTGGCAGTTTATCAGCCGATGTGTCTGCCTTCTGCTATTGTACCATCAGGCCATAAGAACGACACTGTGAGAATATTATCTAGGGCTTATTAAGACAGCTTCACGCGGGCTAAATCAGATGATTGCTGGTGTGCTCTCCATCGAAGGGACGTATCCTGATGCTGGGAAATGATTGCAATGAGATGTCCCCCAGTTGAGCATTTCTACCCTCAGGTGCGAATGTGTTCCCAATTAAAAGGAACCCTGCAAGTACAATTGGAAGAAACAATAGTAATGATATGCTCAGTTGATCTGATATGATGGTGTCTTGAAAGAAACCAACTGTGATATGAAGAAGGAAAAAAAAGTTGTGCATTTTATCTTATTTCTACTCAATTTATGTGCGCTGCAGTCTACATTAGATAAGATTTCCTGGAGAATAAAAGCACAGTAAGATAAAGATGCATGGTTATCCAGCAGCAGGAAGAGATATTGAGATTAGACAGATTAAAACAAAGAGTTGAGGCGATAAGAAGAGTCTCTATTGCATGTAACTGTGCATTTATCACACTCTTCTTCATATGCTTGAATTAAACAGTGCATACAGCATCACCATGACCCTTCGCTCTCAGCTTCTTTCCTTTTATGATACTCATATACCTGTCTCTGTGAGGCAATAACTAGACTTGAATGCAGCAGGTAATAGGTCCAATCACAAAATCTGGCGCAGCCATAGCAAACACGTCTAAATCAGGTTAGGCACGCTCTCTCAGATCAGTCATTTCAGGAGCCATCCTGCGAGGAAGGGCCGCAACTGCAGTGCCACCTACCCCTCTGCTCCTGGTCGTCTAAAGTTTGCGTCAAGTCGCACGGTGTTTATCTGTGGCTGCACAGGCTGGATTTACACCGCAGTGTGGGAGATGATCCCGTGGCTATGTGTGTGTGTAAATCCTCCACAAACTGAGGGGTTTCAGGGGAGAGTTACTTGTTATCTGTGATTTGACAGGGCTACAGTGGTCATATTTGGTGTGGATATCACTGCTGCTGCTTGATTCTTGTGGTTTTCTTTGAGCCTCTGTGTGGTTTCGGAGTCATACAGGGGAAGGTGACTAAAAAGAAACATCAGTTTTGATCAGTGATCAATTGTTTCCAGAAATCCAAAACAGTTTATTGGCTTCTTAGATATAAGGTAGGCTCTCCCTGTTTTCTCTCTTGTACTGCTGACAATTGTACATCTTTAAGTTGTTTTCTGTGATTTTTATAGACTAAAAAATAAATTAGTGGTAGAAAACAGAGACATGTTGTTGATGGCAGCAACATTATTAACAGTATAGTATATACCTAGAAGTCACTCATAACAGTTTTAAAAGCAGAAAAGAAAAAACCCTCAAAGTTACAGGTAATCACTCAGTCACCTAGAGAGACTCAGTGCCTCATGTCAAATGGCTGGTCCGATGAGTCACCACATTATATGTTGCATGGAGCCTGATTTAGAAGATTAAATGGTTTAAGCATGGTCACTTCAGCATAACTCATTTAAGGTTAACAGCCTTCTGCACTGTCAATTCTGGTAATAACAGTAATAATTGCAGTGACGCAAAGTAGTTTAAATTCTTCCTTTTATGCTGTTACACCAGTAGTTGCAACTTTTTAGAAAAACTGTTGCACATCCTCTGATTATTTGGGCTAAATACACTGAGGATGAGGGCAAAAAGACAGGCTGCAGGTCTGTGACAGTTTTTAACCAAGAGTAACTGATTATTAGACTCTGCACATGAATCCTTAACTGTGAGGATATGGAAAGCAGCACCTTGTAGTCCTTGACAACCAAAAGTAGTTCAGTAAAGTGACTGAAGGCCAAAACTGTAAAATAAAACACTCATCTATTTTGCTTTTTCCTTAGCTTTCAACCACATGTTGCCACACACAACAGTGGATGGAAGTCTGTTTTCTGTTTTAAAGAACAAGAAAACACACCTCTATCACCATGGTAAAGAAGCCATGTAAAAGAATAGACTTGTCCTCTCACCCAGAGATTGGATCAGAGCCACATTGGAAAAACCTTGAATTTTGAATGGATATTATGAGAAGCATCTTTGTCTTTCTGTACTCTGCATTTTCACACAGGTCACTTTATTGGCACATTATCTCAGATCAAAGCATTTTGAACAAGCAATTCCAGAGCGTAAGGCCATAAAACACAAGTGAATCTCTTCTGGTTGTACAGAATTAATCAGGTACCAGCAATGATCCATGAAATGTAATAGGCAGAATTGGAATTTTAATAATTTTCCCCCCTACAAAGTGACCACTTTTTCGCACCATCCATCGTCAGTGACTTCCTGCTCCAGGTTGGTCCTAATGACGGGGAGTTAACATCGACTCACTATACTGGGAGAGACTGGAAGCCTCTGCAATTTGTCATTAAAGATAAAAGATCTCAGCTATAATTCACTGATATGGAAGGGGGGAGGGAGGAATATTGTGGTATGAGTGTCAGAAGAAAGAGAGTGTTGAGGCGAGAATGGAGCAACATGAGCAGGGAAGTGGATGGTAAAGAGGGAGTAACAAAGGCAACGGATGGGAATAGACAGAGAGGGACCTTTAGGTTATCTCTGCATTAGCAGACTCCTTTGTGCTTTTCTTCTTCATGCAGACGACTAATGGATGAGATAGAGTGAGTCAGAGCTTTGTCAGAGACCAGCACGCTGCTTTTCTCCCCCCCCTCACTCGCATTCATGACACCTTGGCCTCCTCTCCACCCTTCATTAAAGCCTCTAATGCTAATTTATCCCACCATTAGCTTCATTAATACACTTCACTTTGCAACTTTGTGCACCATGTGCCTGCTCCTGAAATTCCGCTGTCTTTTGCTAGAAAAACAAAAAGGGCCTTTTTTTGAAAATTTCCTGGACACAAAATGTCTTTTAATTGAAAAAAAGAACTTTCTATTTTCTTTGTACTTGACCTGAAATAGCCATGCACACTCTTGAATATCTAAAAGCAACAGATGTATGACTTGCATTAGAACGTAAGTGATTTAAAACATAAAAGAGATTAAACATCCTCCAAATATTTCAAGAAAATCAAAAATAGACAACTTTCTTCTCTGTGACACCTCTGCTGCCCCTAACAATTTTCATACAGTCCCTTGAGGGGCAGCAAACAGGTGGTGTGTTATCCCAGACTCTCCTGCTCTTATGTATTTCTCTTTGACAAGAAATGTTCTCAAAACTCAAAACCAAATGCATGAGACAAGTGGCCCTTTCATGAATGCTGTGATTGCTTCCTGTTTGATTCAAAAGGAAAAATATTTCCTCTTGAAAACACTTTCATGGTCTTAGTTAACTCTAATGGAAGCACAAAACAGTGTACTTGTTTTGGAGGAAAGTAGGTAAAAGCATTCATTTGTGCAGGATGGAAAGACTCATCTAAAAGTGGAAAGCTCTTTGCTGTTCTCCAATTTCTTTTTGCTTTCATGTCGGCGTACATTTAGAAGGACAAGGTTGTTTATGTTTAGAAATGTGAAGATCTATTTTCAAATGCAGCTCCCTGAGTTCTCAGGCTCCTGGATGGATATGTGGCCCTGGTGAAGAAGCTGTAGTGAAGTGTACCTTCCTCCCCAGCCATCATGATTTTGTCCTTTTATATCATCCCTACATCAGCCCCCTGTACCGGGTCAAGTGCCTGCTCTGTCAGATAGATTATGCAAATGATATGAAACATAAAAGAAAACAGTTCACAAAATCATTGGCAGTGGTGGCTGGAATGGACCTGTGGCAATATCAATACCCAGAACTGATTCATTACTGAGACAGAGCAGAGACTGAGTGTGTAGGTTCATGACTCAAAGTGTCACACAGATTCAATTGAAGTTATTGGTATATAGAAAAGCAACTGCAACTCTTTCCTGAGCTTGGTTGTGTGGAGGTTCTTTGGTGTGGTGACAGCACCGTTATAAGCCAAGTATAGTAGCCAAGACATTAAGGTACGTTTTTCAATTTCAACTGTTTTTTCAGTCACCCACGACTGTACATGTCTTCTGTAGTATGTTAGGATTGGTGCCACAACAAAATATAGAATAGTCCATCCAACAACATAATGTCAACAGAATCTACTATGTGTGGATCGAAGTGGTCCAAACCCAGTGTGTAAAAACTAATATTAAAACACTGTAACACAACTTCTCATTTCATTTACATTTCCAACTGGCAAAGTAAGTAATAGTAATAATTCCTCAACTTCTCCAACAACCTCCATAGTCTCATGTAGTCACTCACTAGAGCTAACCCTAATGAACAAGTAGTATCGAAGGTGTAAATGTCTTCAGTTTGTGTTTACCTCAGACCTTATTATCAGAGGCCCATTCCAAAAAACAAAGAAACAAAGAAACAAAAACAGACTTTGGAGCAAGAGAACTGAACATGCAGCATAAATACAAAGAAATACTGAGAAACCAACAGTGGGGAATATTGGTAAACTGTTTTGAAAAACTGGAGATAAAACAACAAGCTCTCTGCAGCCTTATGAGGATATATTAGTGGTTTTGAGATAGTCTTAATGTGCTGTAGACACCCCAGATATTGTCTGATGTTGTACCTATGTTATTTAGCAAAAAGCCTAAATCACAATATTCAGACAGAAACACCTGAATGTGTCAAAATGAACAAATGGTTGTCTGTTGTCTCGTAAAAGCTCTGAGAACATGACATTATACAACTTTGCTCATTAATACCAGCATTGACACAAAGCCCATCACAGCTCTAAATGTCTCTTTGTATTAATACACTCTAGTGCAACATTATTTATGTGTGAAAGCAACATCTTTGTAGAACAGGACCATATTCAGGGGCTTCACCATCACTTACATACTGCTGCTTCACCCATTTGTTTAACTGGCTATCTAAAGGCCACTTAAGGGAGGACATAACAATATGAAATGGGCTTAGTCAGCAGGACAGCAAATGATCATAGGACAAAACATCTCAGCAAGGCTAAACAAACAGGTCCCTCTAATGATTTCCCATAAAGACATTCATATATTTCTAAATGGACCAGAGTCACACAGGACCTGGTTCACATGCTATTGAGTATGAGCAGTAATGTGTTAAGTTGTAAAGAGGGAATGGTCACGCTGTGCTAGTTTTTACGGATTTATTTAGTGTTACTTCAGTGCACCCATCAATACGGCACCCACTCTGTGTGTTTTCAAAGATTTTTATTCACCCTCATCAATATGAAGTCCTCACTGTGTGATGATTGTGCTGTCACTGTCTGTGACTTCTGCCACTCGCCTCCATCAAACCTGTGGAAACACAGTGTGAATTCCTTTTGGACCAGATGTGAGCCTGTATGAGTCGAAGAGACACTGAAAGCATTTTTCAGGACATGACATTAGATCAGCAACTCTAATCATTTTCAGATGAACCATTTCATTTTTTTTTTATCCAACTTTCTTTTGTCCTGAGTTTTTTTATGCTCCAGGGTTTTTTTAAAGCAGGTACAGCTGACCTCAGCATTATGGCATCTTTCTCTGATACCATTAATGTACTGTCATTTTAATCCACTAATAATATTCATTATATCCTTTTGAACAGCACATACTATCACTGCTATTGATGTCACTACTGCTTTAGTTTGGTTAAAGCAAATTATGTGTTCAATAGGTTGTATACATGTAGAGTGTATATACACATTGGTAATGCTTTATTTTATGGGTCACACCATTTTCCTGTAATGTGTTTATCAGTTTTTACTGGAGTTTAGTTGATCAGTGAATCTTTGGAAATCAGCTGCTCACAACGAACGCTCCATTCAAATCCAAGGAAATGTTCAGTCATATGTTATTGGAAACTTTGTTGTCGACGTGTAGATGTGTCATGTTTTCTTGCTCAGCCCACTCCACCTTAGACCAGTGATTAATTGGAGTTAACACTGGTGTTGTTTTTTCCTTTAATTAGCAACAACTTACAGTTTTTCTCCAGGGGCTCCAGGGAAATATCAGCTCCTTTATAGGAAATTATGTGAAGTGCCACCAAAGGGCGACCTGACTTATTAAATATCTAAAATAGTTTCCTGCCTCAGGCCCTGAAAGCAAGTCGGTAAGAAGTATAACATGTTCAGTCACAAAAGTAGGGTTCTTAAACCAGGCTGGGACTTTGAGACCATTACTGCCCATGAAATTAATTAACTGGTTACCATGAATGGGAGTAATGTGTAATGTCACTGAGGAAGGCTCCTGGATACTGTAGAGATATCAATATATTGTTACATTTACAATGGTAAAACTGACAGAACAAACACCTGAATCTGCAGTTTCCTTCAGCTACATGGAGCATTAGCACCTTTCTGCTAACTTTTTTATTACCAGCCCGCAGCTTTAATGTTTTGATTCATCCCTCACCAGCATTTCCTGTGTGTTTACAGTGCATGCCCAGCAACAAACAGCAGACACACACAGTCAGCAACAAGCAGGTGAACACAGATCATCATTTAGCTGCTAAAGAGCCAGGCATTTCCCTCAGGAGTTGGTAGCTACTGAAAAACTAAAAGCAAAATACTGGCCTTTGATTTGTCAGATCGACAGGAACACCTCAAGAAAGACTCCAAAGCTACCATTGTTCTTCAGATGTGTTAAACAGCTGGTCCCAAGTGCAAAAATTTGTTTATTAAATTTTAAGCGACTCAAGTGGTGAATCAATCTATTCAGATCAGTAACTGATAGTAAAAAAGAAACACCTCCCTAAATTGTCATTTAGTGAGCACAAGGCAAAGTAAACAAGTAGGAGGCGACATCTTGGCCTCTTCTTGCCGAAGCTGTTGCTGATGTTTGTTGTGTGGCAGGAGAAGCAATTTGTGATGTTCTGAGTGGCTTCGTTATCTCTGCGTTATTGGATGATACAGTGGTGGGTGTTGGGAGAGATGGAGGTCAGGGAGTCGAGGTCAAACAACAAACCCAGACCACCTGGTTCACAAATTCGTAGCCAGAGCCAGAGGCATCAGATCCTCTAGGGTTTCTTATCTAGTTGGAGTTAACACTCATTCCTGTTTCTATTAAAGATTGTTGTTGAGGATTCTTGCAGCTACAGGCAATGAACAATAAATCAATACTTATAAATCTCTAACCGTTGCTGTATGATTTCAGCAGTGATTAAACCCTGCAGCTTAGAATGGCTGCTTCCTGCCCACTGGAAAATACCCATTTTCTCATTCATTGCCTCAGGTTGTGCTCTCTCTCCATCCCACCTACACTGTCCATCTCCTGATGCTGGCTGAACACTCTCCCACCACCAACGCTGTGACCGACCGCCTAAATCCAGCTAATCGTCCTTTTAAATCGGAATTGACGCAATGTTCCTCTTACTCTATCTGCTTTCCCTCCGTAGACTGGACCCAGATCCCATAGGCTTTATCTCCCAGATCCTCCCGCTCCCACTGACTCCTGTTTTCTACCTGCCGGGCTCCCGTTTGTCCCTGCCTGTCTGGGTGTGCTGAGCAATGAAGATCCCTCTGTGGTGTCTGGTGGGGCTGCTGGCATGTCTCTTCACCCCTGGATGCAGTGACTGCCAGGGGGAGTGTGTGGCCTGCGGCCTGCTCATGGAGCAGCAGCATCAGCTGCAGCAAGCCTTCAACACCATGGTGAGTACGTGTGTTTGTGTGTGTGCCGCTGTTGGTCATTGTGCATCTCTGTTGATGAAAGCCTTGTCAATGCTGTAGCGTGTATGTCACTGTGGGTACAGCTGCAACAAACTTCAACACCCTCATAGAGGTGTGTTTGAAAAAAATTGAAGTTGTGTATCAAATAAACCTAAATATGACAACTTCTAACTTTAAACTTTTCATTTAGACCTAGAGATAATAAGAGAGTTTGAGGATTCAGAAACATTTAGAAATATCCTCGATTCTGCACTGATTCTAGGTCAGCAATGAAACTTAAGCCAATTTGCAGTAATGACCAACTTGACTTCTTTTTATGAATGGTCAGATTTACTTGTTCTACCCCCTTTCACTGATGCATGAGCTCAGAAAACCAGATGATCAAGTCAGGGACTTGTTCGACTAACTTAATGTGCAGCTAGTGGTCACCTAAAACTTCCAGCAGATCAGCACTCACTAAGTATCACTGTGATAGTGGCAAAAATGGCAGAACTGAGTCAGAAAGAGTCAAATTGCTAAGAGCAATTTTCTGAGACATTGCAATGCAACTTCAATATTCTAGTTAGAGTGCAGCTCTCTCTGTCAGAGGACGGTCGTCTGGCAGTATCAGAGGACACGCAGCAGTTTCTAAAGCTCTTCTGATAAGGGGAAACAAGGTGAGACACTTGGGGTTGGCTAAGTTATACCAGCATGGGGTGTGCTGATGGTTGAGTGGTTAAAGCAAGCTCCATATGGGCATAGTAAGCCCTGAGTAGCCGGCACCTGGTAACACATCCCTGCCTGATTTCACTGCCTGATCTCACTCCACTCTCCCCTGTCAAATAAAATCATAAAAGCTGCTCAAAATGGCCTAATAAAAATACCATTTCACAGTGAGGACTGTAAAAAAGTCATATTTACTGATGACTGTTAGTGTGAGATTAATGGCAGAAGCTGTATACAAGGAGACAGACATGACATAAGAGTGTATCAAACCTATAGGGAAACATGATGGTAGATGGAATATTCTTTTATGCTGGAGTTGGATACTGGCACCAGACTGACTTCACCCTGACCAGGCAGAAGTACCACTTCATTCTTTAGAGACATCATGTAATCTTTAATTTATGACCTTGTGGAGCTTCATACTGCAGCAAGACTAAGACCCCAAACACACCTAAAAGCTCTGCAAGAAATACCCAAAGACCATCACAGGTGACCTGACCTCGACTCCCCTGAATATTTATGGTGGAACTCAAAGACTGAGAGCACCAAGCATTCTGGGACATCAATAGAGCTCTTTGGAAGATTGTCAGATCCTGCTGGGGTATAACATGGGTCATCAGGTTTTGCACAAACATGAGGTGTCAGTTCAGGCCAGCTAAAGCGTCTGCTGTTAGTAAAGAACAAGGAAGACAAACCCAAACATGAATACAGTCTGAAACTAGTCATATACACATATATACACATATATAATTTTCTTTTTTATATTTATTTGCAAGTTTGTTTTAAACTTGAAATAGAAGGGGAGAGAAAAAGGACAAGAATAAAAATAAAAAGACAAAACAAAACGTAGAACCTTTAAAATATAGAAATATAAACAAATTATTTTATAAACATACATTTATTTATATATATATATATATCAGCCGGCCCGTCTATAGCATCACACTCAACAAATGATGAGGAGGATTTCTCTCCCAAAATGACAATAACCACGTCCAATAATCAACCACTATCGATGAAAAAGGAGCCCTCTAGTAATTTACACCTTTTCTATCGAGGTAATAAGAGGGTGGTTAATTCTTGGTGATTTTACCACACATGGTCTAATCAGTGAGGAGTTTTTTTTAATCGTTCTTCAACAGTTGGCAGCGTGGAGCTTCATGGTTTCACCTGCAAAGGAGTGTGATTGTCTCTGCCTCATTGCAGAGAGGTTATTTGCATGTGGAAGTATCCACAGCACTTGTGCAATGCTTCGTGACCAGCATGCGATGGCAGCCTCTGCACAGAGAGAATGCGATTTCTCTCTGAACTCAAACTAAAACTTCAGCACAGCACACGATCTCATTTCCAAACAGCCTGAGACACATCAGTGGGTAAAAATAGTCTGTGGGCATCCATGAATAACTATACGATGGCTAATTTAGCTGATAATGATGCAGAGAAAGACAGCTGGGACCTTTTTGGAAGTTGTAATAGAACTATGTAATTGACTGGTGTTCAGTATCATCAGCCGCTGCCTATATAGGTGACTGGCACATTTTATCAGCTCCTCATTGTGTTAGCTGCCTTCCCATTGAGCCACAGATGGAATCCACTGAGCAATTCCATTGTTTCCAGCCCAGACTGAAAGTATGTGTGAGTGCGCGCATGTGCGTGCATGTGTGTGAAGACACCGGTGTTTGGTATAATGTCAGGAAATCACTGATTTATTCATGCAAGACCACACACCTCAGAATGTGTGTATAAGACACTGGCCATCCTCTAACCACATTCATTGCACAATGATATAAACCACAGCTTCTGTTTGCGTTTTTGTTAATTACCAGTGCTGTTGTTATTGTTATATAATTAGGACATACTCCTGCATGTTGGGTTTTGTAGATCTGTGGTTCTGTAGTATTTGGTCAGGTGTATGGAGGAGTGAAAGTAAACACAACTGTACAGCTGTGTTTTGTGTATACAACCTCATATATCTTCCAGATCTCACCTCTTTATATGACAGACAGCTTGTTGCATGTTTCATTTTGGTTCAAAACTCGCACTTTCTACACCATCTTAACATCAGCTACATTAAGGTTAATATCATGCAAGTTTGATTATTAAGACGTGGTTAACAGTAGTGAGTTTGATTCCAGTGGTGGCTTTTACTGCCCCCTAGATACATGCCTGTAAGTGAGACCTTTTTAAATCAACTCATTTTTTATTTATATGTCACCATTTGTACAACACAGCAGAAGTTACCTCCAGGGACTACTTAAATAGAGCAGGTCTAGACAGTACACTCTATTACATTGATCACAGAGACTCAACAAAGCCCACCATGACCAAGCATTTGGTGACAGTGGTGAAGAGGAACCTCGACTTAGAGTTTGAAAAGAGAGAGAAGGGGAGAAGAAGGAAGGACCATCATGCAATGATAATGATAATAATAATAAAGTTTCTTCACCTTAACCAAAACTTGGTTCAGTAAGTAATTCAGACAGTAACGCTGTTTTTAAAGACTAACCCCGACCTCCTCAATAAAAATAAAACCTTTGAAGCAAGACCCCCTGAAAGAGTATTTTATCTTCTTTCACCCTCTGGTCCTCATAAGTATATAATCACATGACTGCGTGCACCATACACACAAACACACACACACACACACACACATCTCTTCTCACTCATAAACTCCTTTAGACTGCTCCATTGATCTGACGTGGAGAATCCCCTGGTGTGCTCATTTCATTTAGGATGGGTAATTAATTTCCGTTGATAGATTCACAGCGGAACTCCCCCTTCTCTCGTTCCTTTCATGTGAGCAGGTTTTCCGATAACAATGCAATTTATCTCATTTGAGAGAGATTTGACGAGTAAATGAGATTTGCTTCTTACTTCAAACTTAAATTTAGTGTAGAGGGCTGTGGAGTTTAAGAGGAGACACGACTGATGTGGAGGCACATCTCTGTGGATCTCTGTAGTAGCAACCTATTTATCTGAAGTTAGTCGGCAGGTTAAAAAATTAGAGAAAAATTACTTTTGGTTGATCTATAGCCAAAGACTGAATGTTGCTAATTTGAAAGGCTTTAGTATTAACAAAAGTGTACTGTTTCAAAACTTATATGTCCTTGCCTTCATACTCCATATCTTCTTAGGTCGTGAGTGTTCAGGCCTGAAGCCAAACTGTCAGGTGTGACGATGAGATGGGAAGGTCATTAAAACCGTACAGCAAGTCAATGAGTCAGCATAGACAAACTTCATTCTATAAAAAGTTCAATTTCAAAACACTATATATCATTTTAAGAGAAAAAAAAACATCATTAGCTGAAGTTGAAGAGCCAGTCTGGAAAAAAAAATGTCATGGTTTTGTCAGCAAAGGACACAATTTAGTTGCTGTCCTTCAAACTGGTTTCTAATTTCTTCCAGTCTTGTGCTGTCAGTCATTTTTGCAGAAGTGGATGTCACATAATTTACCAAATGATGGACACATTGGCACATAACTCTCTGTATATGCTGAACACAGCAGTCTCATTAAATGCATTCCCCAAATGAAATGCTCACCAGGGGCAATATATTAATGATTGATATTAAATGGGCACTCGAGTTCTGGATATAAACATCTCTTGCTAGAAATAAATAAGTACATCCTTGTAATGGGTGACTCAGTTGTTTCCCATTGTGTTGTAAGTAGTAGATTTTTTACCTTCACTGCTCTGGAGTGGAACAAGAGTGCCTCTAAAACGGCATCATTATTTTTTATGAGTAAAGGGTTTTATTTTCAGTAAAAAAAAACTAAATTCACTGTTTGTTCGTTGCCCTGCAGCAATTATCACACAGGAAGAGTTTGACAAGCTAGTTAGTGAACACCGAGGGAAAGCTGAAAGAAGGAACGTAGGTCTTGTAGTCATCACAAGTGAATGCTAATGTTCAGTGTCTCCTGGTTGTGTAAATGGCTGACTGACTTGCTAACAGATTAGCCATCACAACATTTTAAGACCGTAATCTGTCAAACCTGTTATTTATTTGTATAATCCTGCCATGAAAATTGATTGCAGTTATTGCAGCTTTATGCATCTACGTTATTTTCAACTGAGAACAATCATGGAAACAATGTTAATGATACAGCTACGAGTATGCACCTAGTGATCAAGTAGTAGTTTCCTGATAATCCATAAAGTAAACAACAACAACAACAACAACATATTTAAGGCACTTATGGGATTTAGTTCCATCCACCCATTGTCTCCAGTTATCCATGTAGGGCTGTGGGGGGCTGGAGCCAATCCCAGCTGACACAGGCCGATCACTTATCACTAATAGCAGCTACACGTAGATTCCCCACTAATGTAACCATTGTCTTTTTCCCGTGTGCTTTCTGTCTGGTTAACTGTATTGTGAACGTTTTGGAAACTCTTTGTTTTTGATGGATCAAAAATGATTTGTTATAGGTAAGTGCTGTATTGAAAGCATCACTCAGTTGAAGTGCTTTGCCCTTATATTTGCCACCTTCATCCTGGCCTTCAGTTTGTTACCTGTGGGGGTGTCACTCCTCAAATTGTCTTTCTTTGTGTGGCTGTAATGAGATATTGGACCCAATACGGTCAAATTAAACACAGAGAGGCTCAGCAGCTTAACTAAAGAGCAGGTGAATCTATCAATAAGGTCTTCAATTACCTCTCAGTTCTTAGATTTGTTTGCTACTTGAAATTATCTACGGTGTTGTAGCTGGAAACTTTGTCAGCATCACCTGGAGAAAAAACAAATAACAAGACTCTGACCATAATTTTGAACTTTTGAACAGATTCATATTATTGATCAAATGAATTCTGGTATGTGTTGCATTAACATATCACTCTTTCTTCTCTGTCTGCAGGTGTGTCTGTTGGAGTGTGAGGGTCACGTCTCCTCCTCGCTCACATGGGAAGTGTGTAAACGTGCCGTCAAACTGTCGCAGCAGCCCATGTTTCCTGAGGGAGGCGCTCTGCTCAAGAGAACAGGAGAGGACCTGGGGCTGACCTCTCTTGACCTGAACTCTGACAGTGAACTGCTGCAGTCGGCAGCCGCAGAGCGTTTCCAGGAGGGGGATCGGGATGAGACACCACTCGAGCAGCGCAGTGTCCAGTATGACTCATCACTGCTGGAAACCTCTGAGGAGGGGGAGGGCCTGCAGGGCCTGGATCTCAGTCTGATGGATGAAGAGACAAAGCCGAGGGAGGAGAGGAATGCCGAGGGTGACAGCCAGCTAGAGGCGGATGAGGATGACGCCTCGGAGGCCGTCACCTTATCCAAACGCTTTGGCGGCTTTCAGAGAGGGCGCCACGGGTACAGGAAGCTCATTGGTTCACCCATGAGGCCCTTACAAAAGCGCTACGGTGGCTTCATAGGCGTCCGGAAATCTGCCCGCAAATGGAACAGTCAGAAACGGGTGAACCAGCTGCTGAGGCAGTACCTGGGCATGAGGAGCAGCCGCAGCGGCCGGCTCAACAACATCCCCGTGACTCGGGTTTGGAGGCAAAACAAACTGTAACGTGTTTCTGTTGCTCTCACAGTATCCTGCCCCAGTTACCTCAACCAGTCAATCATGTTTTCAAGCAGCTCACACCAGTTTGAACTGTGACATCATCATCGCCATCATAAGAACAGACTCCGCCTCGCTGCACCTCTCTTCGTGTCACTAAGTAACAAGGAATGTTTTGACCGTGATGTCATTCTTATTAAGCATATTTACATGCCATTCTGTGAAATAAAGGAATTAGAGAAGTGCAATTGAATATATTTTTGTGTGTTGGTATAATAAAATGGGCCAAATGAGATTGGAAAACTGGTTCACTGCAAGGTTTTTCAGACCTGAGGGTGTGATCTTTAAAAATCATGTTGACTGCACTTTTCATGCATGTGTGAATGGGACTAATTATGGTTTCAGCATTTTTATTTTCATTTTTTTTGCACTTTGTAGTTTGTCTAATGTCCAGCTCTCTTGAAACAGACTTATGATTCAATATGTAGGTTTCCCCCCCTTTAAACAAATCATTTTTAGTCATTCTTATTCAAAACAAATCGCAAGTGGGCCAGTGTTGTGCTGTTAAGATGGTTCATTCAGATGTAAATACGGTGACAGTGGGATTGCTGGAGCACAACTGTTTATTGCTGGTGTAAGAATCCAATTTTCTGCTTAAGGCACTTGATTAATTCAACACAAAGAATGTAAAATTGGTTTTGTGGACTCAAACTCACCAAAACTCTGCGTCTCTGCTCAAAAAACAAAAAGCTTTGATACCGTTTCTGCATTCTGAGTATTGACAGAAAAAAATTTTCCTTTTCCAGTCTTGCATTCTGATTTTGACCATTAAGTGGAAGTCATCAATGCAAACATTGCAAGTGATGAATTTCTTTTGCTGAAATGAGCAGCAGGGTGGCAGGCTGCCTTAGCTCCCTCGCAGTGGAACACCACTGTCCTCTAGTGTTGGAGCAACAAACATGTTGCCATTAGATACTGACTTGGGATCAGTTCTGACACAACCTCTGTGATATTAATGTAATTCTGAGGACACTTAACTGTCCATCACATAGGAACAAACAAAAAAAAAATCATATTTTTCACCAACTGTTTAAGAATTTGTTCAAAATCACTGGAGTTGGGAGACGGGCTGAACATTTGATTCACTTAAAAAAAACAAAAAAACAACAGCATTATTATTATTGTTTGGTCCCTCGGCTTGAAAAACTGCAAAAATAATGAAAATTCAAAATAGATATTCATTAATAAATTGGTACAATTGGCATCATTAATGATAACTGAAAGAATGAAAGCATTAAGAACTGTAAGTGAACAAAGAACAATCAAATTTAAAGTGAAGAAAAAAAAACTAGAGTGTATGTTTTATATATTTTAAAATGTGATATAGTTTAAATCAAATTCTTAAGTGTGATTGGATCTTGAAGCTGCTGCATTTATGTACCTGCTTATTCAGTTCGGAGCTCCCTTTTCCTCTCATAATTTTCACACGGTTCCTAACTTACTGTATAATTATGGGAGTGAGGGAGCAATAACTTACAGAGTCACTAAGGTGGAGCTCAGGAGAAAAAAGGAAACTAATCCCGAGTCAGTCCTTAAACATTAAACATCTGCAGAGCTGTTTGTGTCACTTTGTACTAAAGGGCATTAATCTGGAAACTTCCGGGGTGATTGGGTGTGAAGCGCACCATAGGATAGGAGAGGAGGTCCTTTAAAGACACCAGCCCTGAAAACCATCTTAATGTACCATTTAAGAACAAAGGAATAGGATGAACTGTGCATGTTAACTATGGTCGCTATGATCCAGTTTCTGGTCATTTGTTCTGCCATCTATTTTCATAGGTCACATCCATTCTTTTGCATCTTAATAGTGTTAACTAGTGTTTGATTAAGAGATGTAATAATGTATGCGTACGAGTGTGTGGGTAATTGCAGTGTGTGTGCTTGTGTGTGAGATTGTGAACATGCATGTGTGTGTCAACCTCCACACAAAAATGAATTTGTGAATACAGTGTACATTTCAGACCACATTTTTAACATTATACCATTGTTCTAAGTCTTCATATAAAATGTGTATAGAGAAAACTACAATAAAATAGTTTGCTATTTCTCTTGTGGACTGTCATGCAGAAGAAAAAAAACAAACAAACAGCCTCTCAAATTCTCAGTGCTTTTAATGTGTCTGACAATATATTCCTCTTTTTTTTATTGCTATTACAAACTCTTTCTCCTAATGCTAGACCCACTGCTATGACCCCATAGCTTCATGGGTAAAACCTTACAACACTGGTCGTATGCCAACAACATGGGCAGGAAGGAAATCCATATCATGGAAGGATCTTGGTTGAGTCAAACCAAATATAGCTTATTCTTGTGAGTTTATATTCCAACAAAGTGCCAAAAAACATGAATATTCCAAAAAAGAAAAAAAATCTGCCCAATACATGGGCTGAACACGACGATAAAAAAAAGTATAAAATACTTGTATGTAACTCAAAGCACACAATATAATGTACATCATAACCACTGTGTAACCACTGGAAGAGAGGGTTGGAATAAAGAAAACAGCCAAGTAGCAGTCTAATAAATTGGAGCTACAGGGGCAGTAATATGACCTTTGGATAACGTAGGAGAATATTGTAGGCTTAGCACATCACATGGTCAAAGTCAGTCAACAGTTAGCACCATCGCAGACTTCAGTTCTCAAGATCAAGTTACAAAGATACAGAAAACTTATTTTGCATTCCTTTAGGAAAGAAACAAAACAGGCTGAAAGTAAAAAAAAAACAAAAACAGATGTAATAAAAGAACGGTTGTTTTTCTTGATGGCTCCCAGGCCCTGAATTCTCTCCTCTTCTTGATAAAAGTCTCTTTTATCACTTATTCATCCAGCCACCTCTCTGTCTCTTACACTCCCTCCCTCTCGTCACGTAGCTGTTTTTAGTCGGGGAAGCGCTGGCAGGCTTTTTTCCAACGACAGGCGGTGCACCACTGATCCTTGCGCTCCACCCCGTACACCTTGCGGCACTTTTTGGCCTCCCCGCGACCCTTCCTGCAGATGGAGAGGCACAAATGGTGATAAGATGCGAGCGCGGCGACACACACATTCTTAAAGAGATCTATTTATATAAAAATGAGGGCGAGGGGACTGATAACAAATGAAGAGATGATTGAATCAATTTTATCTTTCCGGGCTGAACCATGGAAATGTGATTTTAAAGACAGTCACCCTGTGAGGGATAAAATGACAACCTGGAGGAGACAGATAGTGGACAGGACTCAAATCAATAAAGCTCAATTTGTAAAGCTTCATTTAGACTTGGTGTTCAAAATATAAGACACCCTCCTGATAGTTGCTGCTGTGGCCTGATGCTTAATCTACATCTCAGCTGTCACATTTCAGAACAGCAGCATATTTAACCTGTTATCCACAGTGACTGACAGGTCCTTTATAACAGGAACTGAGTTATTTCTTCGAGGTTTCAAAGGTTTGTTTACGACTGAAATGTTGGGATAAAACATGCGCAATTTCATAGTTTTTTGCCCATTTCACGGCTCCTTGAAATGGAGATTAAAATTGATAATGCAAATCAGCAAAATATGATCATTAGATCCAAGGCATAATGATGAATTTTCATCAACCGCTGAATCACAGGTCTCCTGAGAGACTGAGATTTGGGTAAACAGAAGCAAATATGCATTCATTTATGGCATCCAGGTGTAGAAATTGCAAACATAACTGTGAGAGAGTGAATAATCCAAACCTCAGTAATGTCTGAAATATTCTCTCTTATATAGTGGACAGAAAAATTACAATAAGAAAATTCAGTACAGAGTACTGGTAGCATGATTACATGGTTAGCTTTTGGATTTAAGGACTAATGGTTTTATGTTTTATTAGCCAGCAACAACTATTTTAAAATATTAAATGGATCAGTTAATTAGCTTATGACCAAACACCAACAAAACTATTGACTTTCCCATCAGCCTCAGGTGTACTTAGCATGAAGCAGTTAGCATTTATTCCAAAGCAGCAACGTTCAGACTGACAGCTGAAGACTGTTGGGAAAAAATGAGAGACACTGAGCAGTAACAAACTCAGGTATGTCATGTCTTACCTGAAGGAGCAGTGAGTGCGGGAGGGCGATGCGCTCATGGGCTGCAGCCTGTTCTGTTGGAGCCACTGTTCCCCGACACTGACAGACCGACAGCGTGGTTTTACCATCTAAGGAGATATGTCAATAAAAACAGTAAGTGGCATCAGGAAAAACAGAGTAAATGCAGTCACAACTGTATGTGCAGGTCAGTGACTATCATGGTGCCCAGTGAGACAGAACTGGATATACTTGAATGCAGTGAGGGAGAGCTTCTTGTAGCATGAGACTTTTTTAAATGAAATTAACTCATCTGTAGGACACTAAGAATGAGATACTGCCATTATAGCATCAGCTGATATAGCAAAAGTGATGCACAGGAAGAGGATTAATGGCAGTGCTAAAAACAAAAGAAAAACCATGAGAGAGACAGCTGACATACAGACAGGCAGGCAGACAGACAAATAAATATATATAACAACACACAGAAGAGAGAGTAAACCTACTGGAGTGTTACTGTGGCCCGAGGCAGAGGCGGTGGGTGTCCAGCCTTGGCAGCCGGGGCTTCTGGGAGACACAGATACCTGGATGGGGCTACAGGCCTTTAGACAGAGAGGAAGAGGAGACAGCGCATGACTCAATATGTCTGAAGGACATGTTTTACAATCAATTTCGTGTGAGGAGAAGAAGAACATTTCATTTTTTTTCTAAAACCATTCCAACCTCCTCTGACTGATTTCTTGGCCACTTGGGGGCAGAAGATCCCAACTGTAAACACACCACACTAACAGACTGTAACAGGCTGAAACACCTCTCAGGTTCGTATGGCTGACATGCAGGCCAACAGATCTTGTATAGCATA
Organism: Selene dorsalis; assembly: GCA_900303245.1. Taxonomy (NCBI): domain Eukaryota; kingdom Metazoa; phylum Chordata; class Actinopteri; order Carangiformes; family Carangidae; genus Selene; species Selene dorsalis. The sequence goes on along the minus strand of OMNW01019644.1, from coordinate 29,372 downwards.
CATATCCCCCAGCAGTAACTGAGCAACATTAGCATTCAGTTGTGGTTTGTGGATTTTGTTTCTGACCTCTGGACACAGGTGAAGCCGATATTCACCCTCCGGTTTGCTGTTTTAGTCGTCAACAATCTGCTACATACTCCACTCCATGTTCACTAGCTGTTTGCAACGTTGTCTCTCTCTGTGGCTTGGTGCTGTCCAGCGTGGTGTGGGGATTTTTTTTCAAAGCTTTTTCTCTTAAACAGTTGCAGATGTTGCTGACAATGACACCAGAGACAGCAGCAGTGAGAGTGAACCACAACAGCAAAATCAAAACAAAAGACGCTAAACATAGATCAGCACCACACATTGTGATGCCCAAGTCAAATTTCCCTGAATGGGACAATGAAGTACATCTTATCTTATCTTATCTTATCTTATCTTATTTATAGGTGTAGCAATATTATATAGCAGCTTTAGGGATCTCACATAGGTTTTCTGTTCTGTGTGATACACCTATGTGACACTACTACTACTACTACTACTACTACTTTGCCAGTACTGCAATGTTCATTAGAAGGGCAAAATATACACCATCATCTTAAAGCCAACCTTTATGTACCGGACAGAGAATTAGTTAAAATGTTTTATTGTGTAGGTTTACAGCTCAAACTGGTACAGAGTTGTTACCCCGACAATAACAAGCAGCCAGCTCATACTGACCATCTGTTATGCTCCGGAACTCCCGCAAACAAATTCCTAAAGTTTGTCCTCCTCTTTCTGTCCATTTGCTGCAACTAACAGGCAAAATGAAAAATGCCTGACATTAAATCTTTTCCTGTGAAGTTGTTCCCATTCCCTCTGCTCTACTTCTCCTTCCTGTGCAGCCCTGGCCTCTCTGAACAAAGCACATGCCTACATTCCTAACACCCCGCCCCCATGTAGGGCAAGTACATGGAAAAAATTTGCACTAGTATACACAAAACTTGGCATGATGGTTCTATATCTACTCCATGATAACCCTGGAGTGACTGTACCTGGATCAGAAACAAAGATACATTTTATAGCTGCGGTCAGGTTTTAAACCACAGGGCCTCCAGCAGCCGTGACACACAGAAACACTGACCCACAATCCAACACGCACCACAAGATTTCTGCATCCACGAGGAAACTCAAGACAAACATGGCACAGCATTTTATACCATCTGTTTCACGTGCAAAATCACAGTTAACGTGGTTGTTTTTTAATTTTTTGACAAAGTTTATAGGTTGAATCAGTTCAAAGTGATCATACACAAATGGCCATCGAGACCAAACTGCAGTAGCCTACAACTCCTCTGGAAGAATTCATGTAGTGTTTTTCTGCCTTTTACAGGCTGCTTTGAGTCTGGTCTCCTTGGGGGAGCGAGCAAGCCGACAGCTTAGTCTCTCACTGTCACAAAGCATCCATTTACATGCTCAGTGGTACAGGGTAAATGCAGGTCACCAGTAAAATGTGCTGCTTTGTGATGAATAAACAAAGTTGTAGCTCATTGGCTCGTTAGAGGGGTATCTGCATGGGGTGCACTGGGTGAGGAGGACTTCTGGAACAACACGGTGTAACATGAGACGTCTGCTCAGAAACTCCAGTAAAATTATGGTAATTCAAGCCCTTTTTTTTCCTATTTAGCAGAAAAGGGAGGCTAGATACATGTGTTTTTGTTTTCTTTTACAGCCCGATTTCATGGAAAAGATGATTGAATTTGGAAACTGATGTTTGGAAAGTAAATTCCTGTAGTCACACACTAAAATCTACGCCTGACATTTAATAATTCATGCTAACAAGGGCCGTGCTGTCTCCTTTCATCGCTCTCAAAACATTTCTTCCCCCCCAAACTACTGGCTTGTTCCAGGGAACTCATATTCCGGGAAGTAAACAATTGTTTATTGAAATTAGAGATTGCTCAGTGCCAATACTTAGATAGGTATTCTGTGCCAAAACTCAATATAACCTCCAGAATTCCCAGAAGTAAGACAGGGTGAGGATCCTCTCAAAAACAGTGTTTAGACAGATGACAACACGTAAAGAGAATAATCATATAAACTGGGACAAATTGAATTATTTGAGGCAAATGTCGTTCCAGGTTTTACAGCTGGTGGAACACATTTACATCCACCCACACAATGCTAATTAATCACCTGGTCAGCCACATGAATCAGACCAGTAATAATGAAACACATTTAATAGTTGTGGTCTGTGCTATTAGCCAGACGAGACAAATGTTAATGTTGGACATTAGGTTTGATATCACTCTCATGCATCATGTAGTTGATTAGCTTTGCTTAAATACTGGAAGCTCGGCCTGCCTGATATGCAAAAACATCATATAGCAATTATATATGCAGATATTGTGATTGATTGTGGTTTTATAGATTTGTAGCATTAATTGGCAGCCAAACTTTACATAAGGTCAGTTATTATTTTGGTCTAAACTATTTTTTTCACCCATCATACAGTTTGTTGTGCACACACTCTTGTCAGTGTTTGATAGTCTTCGCAGTCAATAGGCCAAATCCCCTCGGAAACTGAGAGCAACGCTGCTCATGCTGCACCCACCTGATAGAGATGCTCTGAGTGGATCTGCCAAAAGCTGCTGGGGGCCGACTGGCTGAGTGGACTGGGTCTACTCGGGCCTGGCCCAGAGCTGGAGTTGGACCTGGGCCTGTGAGCCGGGGGGATCTGGAGCCCTGAGGCCGACGGAGAACCACAGGAGGCCCAGCTGAGATGAGAGGACGAGGCCTGGCCCAGAGCCTGCTGGGAAGGGGCTGGAGCGGAGCTGGCATCCACGGTCTCACAGGAGATCTTGGTGTAGTAGAAGTCCTCCTCCCTCTGGGACTGGTCTGATCCACTGCTGTGTGAGGTGGGAGAGACAGACAGAGAGACAGAGTGTTAGGTTGTTTGGAGCGTTACTGAAAGCAGCACTCTCTGTCCCAGATGTAAAATCTAAAAAATGTTTCATCACTTCCCCAAACCAAGGCAGAGAAGTCAGCCAGTAAAAAATTCATCCCCTCTTGTTTTTTTTATGTTATTTTTCAACTCAGAAATGTTCCACTGTGCAGGCCTGTCTGGTTTCCACTACAGCCCAGACTACAGTGGAGAATCAATGTGGACATGAAGCTTAAAACTTACACCATGCCCCTGAAGAAATCTATTGATACAATTCCCCCTCAAAAGAAATGATACTGTATTACAGAAACTGCAGTTAACATGATGCACCGTAAGGAATACACTGCCTACTGAACCTCAGTCCAGCCAAGAACTCTGAAGACTAAAATCAGTAATTGTACATATAAACAACATATATTTACATATTTCAACCATCTTTAGTTAGCTAACAGCTAGAATAAATGAGACACACTGTTGTTGTCATGAATTGGTCATTGCTAATTTCAGTTGTTCAAATTAGTAACAAGTCAGTAAACAAGCAAATATCAATGTTAAAATAGTGGCCTGCTGCCTTCCTCTTTTTTTTTTTAGTTGTTAAGAGTTGAGCATTTTCCTCATCTTATGTTACTGGTGAGACTGTGGTGCAGTTTAAATGGGTGGGTGGATGGAAAAAAAAAAAAAAAAAAAAAAACGTCCCTTGCCCCAGGCAGCCTCTCTTTTTTAAAAAGTAAAACATGTGGGGAAGGGGATTGGGGGAAAAACGCAGTAGAATAACAGAAACACTTTGGTATATGAATCTAAACTAAGTTATTGTTTCAACACTTGTATCAAATATTTCGCTGACATCTGTCCCTATGATAAACATGTAGCTGAAATGTCGGCTCACCCCAGATGCAGCACACGGATGTGTCGTTTTATTCCGACTGATGACGTTAGCACCTTGCCACAACTGGGCCACAGACACTTGTACACACCTCTGAAAGAGCTCTGTGAAAGAGAGAAACGCACACCGAGAGAGAGAGAGAGAGCACAGCAAAGGTAAAGCAAGGGATGGAGAATAAAGAGGTTGGTCACAGAGGCTTCTGAGGCAACAATGTCACCATACTGTGTTAACATTTCTGAGACGCCGTGTACCTTTGGCTTTTTGGCATTAAGCTCCTCTCCCTGCTCCAGCTCCATGTGTAGACCGTCATCGGGGCTGCTGTCCATCTCGGTTACAGACGGCGAGGGGGTGGGGCTTGCGTTACCATGGTCCCAACTCCAGTAGCCACTGCTGCCACTGTCAGAGAGCTCACCGCCACCACACTCCATGTCAGCTGATGATGATGAGCCAGCTGGAAGAGAGGAGGATTCGCTGTTCAAGTTTTTATCTCAGTGACCTATTTCCCCTCAGGACTGTGATGATGTAAAAAATACTGTACACAACATGCGTGACATGTTTTCACCCTAAATGTGGTGCTGCAGGTTCAGTCCTGCTGCACAACCCTGCCATTAACAGCTCACTGTGGAATTACACCTTACGGTTGAGATTTCAAACATTGCGTCTTTGTGGTGAAAATAGATGGTGTGCATTTGGGACCGCTCTCTGCTGCTTCCTCTCTGCCCATCCTACAGAACAGCAGGTGTCCCACACTAGTGCCAACGTTGTGACGTGCATCTCTTTACTGAGACAATTTTACCACCGTTTTACTCCTTCTGTTTACTCCCTCTTTGCTCCATCCCCTATTTAGTCATATTTTGTTTATCACTCTGCCAAAAAATTCAAAATAGCAACTTTAAAAATAGTACATCATTTATTTTTTAATTTGGCTAAATAAGCTTATATTAATCAAGGTTAAAGGAGGAAGACACAATATTAAAGATGTGACCAGAACTTCACATGCTCATCTCTTTGCTACTACTGCTATGTTACTTTTACTGACACTGTGGCATCTGTAGTATTATGTCATGCGCACAAATCTATGAAACTGACTCAGATGTCATTTACACAGCAGCATCAAGATCCACCCACAGTTTGCTAACACAAACTAACCATAGTTATCTTTAACTGCAATGAGCTGTTGTTTACACCAGAGGAAGGTTGTACACAGAGGCACTTCCAGCACAACCTGGAAGTGCACTGAATTGAGCAACAGTGAGTTTTATTGCTAAACTTTTCATGTATGTAAACACAAGATGGATATTGCTCTGTAACTAAGTCTGCTTCCTTGGCCTAGCTTTAAAATAGCAAAGGGGTAAAGCTACAGCGACAGCAACTGTGTGATATACAGCATTTTACTAACACAAATGACACCACTGTGGTTACTTGTGTACTAACTTGGTAACAAATTATCTGTTTTACATAGAGCTTTGCATTACCACTGGACCCCCCCATCAGTTCACTGCATGCAGAATGAAAAAAATGAATCTACATATTAACAAATGACTACTGCTTAAACTTGCAAAGCTGATCATTAATTAATGAATACCATAACCAATAATAAAGACATAAGTAACAACTTATATGTCCTTTTATAACTAATGTCTGCAGTGTGACAGAGCGTGGTGATAATATGAGACAGACCTGGTCCAGGATCTGTCTGTGGAGGACTCTGGATCACAGGGCTGCAGGACAGACTGGTCAGCACCATTGCAGCCATAATCTCGTCCATCTCCACAGACTCTGGGCTGCGGAAGCTGAAGACAAGATACAATAACGTAACATAAGACTGGTGTGATAAACTCCACATTCACACTCTTTGCACTGTTAGCTACCTCTCACCTGTATGGAGCTGATGCATTCCCGAGTTGGACTGTGGGTCCGGTTTGCAGGGGGGCTGCCAGGTTGCTCCAGCCTGGCTCAGCCTCCCTCTGCAAGTGAGCGGATGTTTTGCTCTTGTGATGCCCACTCTCTATGAAAGCTTTCTTAGTCTGCACACAGCTCTGTAGACACACATGTAAACAGAAGTAGTAAAATAATGAGGTCCAAGTTATGTTTTTTGTGCCATGCTCTTGAGTCTAGTTCATGTCAACATCACCACTCCAGACATGGACAGACATACTTTGTTGGGTTAAGCTGTTTACATGTGACTTTGAGGACCTGCAACTGAGTCTTGCTGTTGCCATGAATAAAACAGTTAAGAGAATATTTCCTGTCCATCTGTGGCGTCCTGGCGGCCGACAGCACGATCTGCCAGTGAAACAGTATGAAAACTAAGTGGCTGCCAACCTCTGACCAGGTAGTATATTACATCTAACACAGTGGAAGGAAAGTATGACCTCATTTGTGAGAGCACATCTATTTTTTCATTTAGGATTGAAACTGTGGGGAAAGCTTGTTTTATTATCGTGACAATGCACCTGTTCTGTGATGCAAACAGTCTGCTAATGACAATTTTTACAACGTTTTACATGAATGAGTCAGTAAATAAACGTCTAAGTTGCAAAAGCTTGAATACAACACCATAATGAATAACAAATACATACGAGGAAGGAAAAGTAGGAATATGTGTTTTCTGAACAGGACTCTCATCCCCCTGAGTCAACTTACAACAGTGTGCTGCATATCAGGCCCATTGTTGATGCGTGTCGTCGTAGAGATGCAGGTCTGCAGTCCCGACGGGCACGCTGCTGCCCCTGCTCCAGCTCTGTACTCAGGTCCCATAGCTGCCATGGTGCTACTGCACACAATGAAAGGACCCAGCACAGTGTCACTCCTTCCTGCAGACAAGACAACCAGAATGTTACTAAACAAATATTACTAAAAGTGACAAGAAAAGGGTCACTGCAATGATTTTGTAATAATCTTTGATAAGATTGTGGAACTCGAAAGAGGAAGTTTTTGTTAAGACTGGTCAAAATCAGTCACCAAGATACTCAGACTTTTAGTCTCTTTTTTTCCCAGAATGTAAATCACTAGTGTCTTTCATCCAACCCTTTCTACCATCGAAATGCCCACTCAAAGGGAAGTTTACACCTCTCGTTGTCATGCACACTTTCTGTTCCCCGTCTGCGGCTAAAGCCATGATAACCATCATTGGGGTAAAGAAAATATAAATAAATAAAAAAAAACCCAGATGACATCATCAGGGTTTTTTTTCAGACTTGATTAACCTTCCCCAGAACAACAAGACAAATATACAACTGTTTTCACAAGCAGACTTTCCTCCTAATGATGAGTTCTGTGTAAAATTGATGGAGTGCCCCTTTAAACTGGGAGTTTGCTTAAGCCTTATATAATATTCCCCACTTCCTTTCACAACTGTCCTACAGTAAGTTTCATTTTAATGTTTGCACAGCTTCCTTCCTAAAAACATGAAGCTATGAAAATAGGTTACTTTACATGAATGTCCCGTGGCAGCAAATGATAAACATTATGCTTCCAATGATGAATAAAGATGTTGATCTACGGTGAAAGCAACTTTGCCAATGAGTAAGCGCTGGCAAACACACCATGCACTCTCTCCATCTTGTATCTGTGCCTGAGTGCAGAGGAAACACATCACTGGAGATCTGAAATTATTGCTGGAATTTGAAGCTAAAGCACAGACTTGTGTGGATTTAGATTCTTTCTGAAACTAAATCTTACTGTGGTTTTGTTATCGACTCTGTTATCGCCGATAACATGTTCTGCAGACATAATCTGACGTTTGGGTGCATTCACTGTGGCCTGTCGCCCATAGAAGTAAAATGGGGGCAATGTTGCATTCATGGCATGTAGGAAAAACTCTGATTAAAGAGTCGAACAGTTCAAATCAATGACTTTTTAGTGTTAACCAGCTTTAACTGACCATATATCAAGTTGTAATATAATGTTTAATGTTTATGTTTCTTGAAGAATCTTGTTGGTTCTGATCAGCTTTTTTGATGAACTGCATTGTCAAATAAGTCACATTTACTGACATGAGTGCATTTAAGTTCCCACTGCAGAAAAAATAAATTATTTAAATATAATCTATGCATTTGGTCAATCAAAAATACCAATTATATTCTGTTTTTAGATTTTCAGATATGTGCATTTACTGCTTTTCTCATTTTTACATTGTCCTGTGAACTGATTATCTTCACATTCTAGCCTGATAGTTGGGAGAAAAAAAGCTATTTTTGTGAGGGACAGTTTTCACTATTTTCTTGACAAATAAATGATGATATGGTTGATCAAAACTTTATTTAGCAGATTCATTGATAATGAAAAAAATAACTGTTTGGTGCAGCCTATAATAATCATAATAATAATATTTACATGTCTAATTTCATCATCATTGTTGTTCCTTTTTTACTGTTGCTGAATACACATACAAACAAAATACTATTGAATGAAAATATAATAGGTGAATTGTCACAAGGTAGGTTGATAGTTACATAAACACAGGACTTAAACTGATTTACATTCAATAGAATAAGGCTATTTCATGAAGAAAATTGGACTTACTTTAGTGGCTGTAATTGTTACAATTATACTTAACCTTTATAAAAGATACGTACTGTTGCAATGAATGAAGTGAGGTGAGGGCCCAGGTCTCAAAATGCTTTGAAAGCCTTCACCTAACGTTATTTTCAAAAGCGAAGCTATGATCTCCCAACTTTCTCCCCTGGACGCGAACGCAGCACAAAGCCCGATTTTCCCCACCTTTCCACCAATCAGCGCCGAGCTTCGGTAGTAAACAAGCGGCACAGTGTGGGTGGGTCACCGCTGCTGATTGGCCGAGCTCTTATTTTCAGATACACACCTCCTTTCTGACAACGTGTTGAGACACGAGTTTCGCCGGGAGGGTCTGAGCTGGACGAGGGACTACTGCTGAAAATAACCTCGTTTTTAACACAAAGTGAAAGTAAAAAAAACACTTAGAGTGAAATTACACAGGCTGCTGTAGTCTACAGAAAGATATACTTGCAGTATGGACGATCGGTGTTGCAAAAATAGCAAAACAAATAATGACAATAATAATCACGTCATCCACCCACTGGTGGAGTGGACGTGAATGCAGCTGAAATCATATTTATAAATGCGCAAATGAATCGTTGACGTGCTGAAAAACGCGCAGTTCAACAGAGGCCAGTAAAAACTGAGTGTTAGTCGTTGTAGATGATTTAACCGCACAACTGATCCAAGTTACACACGAAAACGGAGATTGACAGGAAGCAGGTCACACTTCAATTTCACACAATTTGCGGCGTTTCTGATGGTGGTTGTGATGCGTTTGAGGATATAAACTGAGCAGAAGTCACAGTTTATCCTGCCTCAACTACATCACTGATCTCCGCCCGGCAACGGAGATTGAGATCGGGAGAAACACCCCCCTCCCCCAAGACTCCATCGCTGCAAAACAGAAACATCGACCTGACTAAAAGAATCGGTTTTAATGTACTCACTCGGTCGGTGGAGACCTCTGTCCTGTCCTGTCCGTCCCGTCGGCGCTGCTGCAGCGGGGTCGTGTAGCTGCCTGGCTGTCCCGCCGCTCGCCGGCTCTTCGGTCTGCCGGGGGAAAAAGGGGGTTGGTCGGTCGGTTACGCGCCTACGTGTGTCTGCTTGGTGGACCAATGCCGGGGGTGACAGCTGGGCAGAGCGCAGAGATATCAGTCTGCAGCGCGCCGTGCTCAAGAGGATGATCTAGGTGAGGGGTTACCAGAGCAGCGGCAGCAGCAGCAGCAGCAGCATCCTACTCTGTCTGTCTGTCTCAGACACACACACACACACACACACACACACACACACACACACACACACACACTCTAATCTGCACTATTATTGTGATGTCTCAGTCACATGAGCAGCAGAGATGGTGTCCATGTTTTGGTGTCTTCCCTTAGTAAATAAAGAGATAACATAAACACGATTATTTAACAGTCATTTTACATATCTTTTATTTTGCAAAAACATATTAGTGCACACAAGCTATAATATAAAATATGGACGCATTAAAGGGATAGATTAACCCTTTGATGCCTGAATTATCACATCATTGACAGAGAATTCTAATTTTTTGAAATTGGAGTCTTCAAAGGACCTTCTGACATACAATGTGAAAAAAAAAGAAAATAGCAATTTGCATATTTTTAATTTTCATTCGTATCATACTTGATATATCCAGCGTTTTTAAAATGTATCGCTCACAATTTATGTGTTGAAATTGTATGTTTTATACATAAGATTTTTTTTAAAAGAAAAAGTATGACACTGATGATATAGAGGTCTCAAAATAATACAGTAGGCGTTAAGGGGTTAAAGCTATTAAGCTTTAGGCTGTTTTAATTTCATGCAGAAAATGAACTGTCTTGGCTTTATTTATTTATTTATTTAAAAAAAAAGCACACACACACACACACACACACACACACACACACACAGATCAGTGATTGGGCACCTTCAAGCACCATAAATTGTTTCAATCAAATGTAAATAGGTCAGACCTAATAAAAACCGATGACTCCATGGTGGGCCTATACAGCATGTCAACCCCCAACTGCATATGATAAATTGCCCTCGTGAAGATCAAACACGACTCTTATGGGTGTCTCTGTGCCCACGCCTCAGTGTGTGTGTTTAAGAGACCGGATTAGTATTGGCTGTCTGCACCCTTCCCACCAGACATCCAGTCAGCAGGGATTTGGGGGTCTGAGCACTGCCACAGTCAGAGAGAGAGAGAGAGAGTAGCCCAATCCTAGTCCCAATCTGATCCTAAACCAGACTGAATTCCTTACCTTCATGTTTCATTAATGATGACACCAGGTAACCTTGGCAGGCCTTGACTGGTTAGACTGGTTGATAATTATATCATTAACAGATAATGTGTTTTACTGAGCAGCAGAATGATTTTAAGTAGACATTCAGTGCTGTTGAACAGTGGGTAAATGCTAGAGTTAGTTTAAATAGATTATAGTGTTTTGCTTACGGTTTGGGAGGAGAAATTTGAGTCAAAATTTGGACAACTGAAGTTGAAAGTTAGGGTTAGGGTCATGTAGATTTTAAGTAACAAAATGAGATATCCTCTATTTCAAAGAACAAGACAATGAGTCAAGGACTATAATGGCAAATGACTATGCTAACATGCTGATGTTTAGTGGATCCAATATCTTCCATGTTCATCCTTTTACAATAGCTTACCGTGCTAATATACTTACATCTGCCAACTAGAACTAAATACAAATGCCTGCTGTTCATGATGGTGATGTGATCAGTTTTGCGCGTATTTGGACACAAATCAAAACATTTGACAATTTCAGGTTCAGTTCATTGTGTGATATGACTTTCTAATAGTTGTCAAGATATTTCATTCAAAACTGCAAGTGTAAGTGTCATGGTGGAACTTGGGGAAAGGTCAGGACATCCTCAAATTACAATTCATCTTTACAGAACCATGAATGTGTAACCTGCAGGTGGGGCTACATGAAAAGGTTATGGATCACCCAACTCCGTAGGATTCATCCTCCTGTTCAATTGTTTGTTCAGGTGTTCATTCATCCATTCAGAAGATCTCCTCAGAGGAACACTGAGGTATAGGCACATTTCTATTCATCCGATGGTTGTTCAGTCTGGACCGTAGTGGTGGCCCATTTGACTTGGAGAGAATCCATGAGGTTAGGGCAGAACTGAAACAGCCTATTATATAAATCCCAATATGGCAAATAGTGCAAATATCCAAACTACAGGAGTGTCACAACTTTGTGTTACAAAGATGATCCAGTGTACAGTCATATTCCCCAGATGTTCCTGTGTACAGAGGGCTTGGGGAGGGAGAGAGAGAGAGCGAGAGAGGGGAGGAGATGCAGCAAAGAGCCTGGTCTGGAGTTGAACCCAGGCTACTGTAGTAAAAACTGAGCCTATGTTATGAGCTTTACCAGATGAGATATTGTCATTGAAAATAAAAGAAAGAAAGAAATTCAGTCATCTGATCCTGCCACCAAAATTCCGATTCATATAAAAAATATATATGTATTAGATTCTGAAGAAAACTAATTTAAAGTTGTCTTCATAATAGTTTAAATGAAAGTACATTGCCAGCTGTGTAAGAGACTTCATTTAAGCATTTCTTTATAAAATCAAGTATGATCTAATTAGTAGCAATTAAAGTTGAAGGAGACATCCTGAGTGGGGTTATGGTTAGGGTTAAATAGGGTTTTATTTATTCTGAGTTCAATATATAAAATCAGTTCATCTGCTCCATCAGGACTGTGCGGGTGTTTGGTTTGGTCAGATTTGACTGACAGTGGCCAAACAGTCATGAGATTTTAAATCAAGTGTTGGTGAACTGGGAGTGGGGCCAAGTACATAACGTAACTTTCTCCTGCTGAGCCCCACCCACTTGAAGCCAGTTTGAGTCAGACAAAGACACAAACACAGAAACCTCTCACGTGAAATAGTTCAAATAGTTGAATTTTAAGCAGGCACCGCGTGGTCACAGTGGACAACATTAGTCATAGTCAGTAGGTTTTAGGACCTGGGTCAGTATCACTGACATCAGTGTTGTCTCAGTTGGGTGTGTTTATTTGGACATGTCAGCAGATTAATATGGCAATGCATGGCAGGAGAACTGGCATTACAAGAATGACAACCGCACCCTGTTTTAAAGTCTTACAACCTTTGCTTCACGTTGGAGTCCCAGTAGACTCAGATGCCACTACCGTCTCATCACAATCTGTCTGGCCTTTTAACTATCTTTGTTTTCAGAACAAACAGACCAACAATGAAATGTCATGCATGCATGTATACAATTAAAGCAACTCTACAGTCTCGTAAGACTTTATCTGTTACTGATGATCTGATTAGTAACTGATCAGACTGAGAAACTCATCACCAAACAGAAAGAAACACAAAAGAACAAACAGAAACTTGATCCTTTCATTCACTGATAAAAATACAGGTTAGGAAAATCCCCTCTTACCACAAACACCGTACCACACTGTCAATAAATCCAACACATAAGCAGAAATCCCATCCAAGCTAATGGAAATAGCGTAGGTAACAGTGTGACTAACTTTCTTATACACAGATATAGATATATAGATTCATAATTTAAACCATGTTTCAATGATATTGATTTCATTTTCATTTTGTCTTGACTCCCAGAGAGGGAGCCAGTAGGACATCACTTAATATGCCAAACAAAGAAGCAAACACAATCTATTGTAAACCAGATGAAAGCTCACTGTTACAGTTAGTAGACTCTTATTTCCCCATGAGAGCTTCATGATTATTACATAACTCAGTCAGCTCCCTGTTTGCTGAACAGTGGGAAAACAATGACTATTACAAATCAGTATGACTTTGTGCTGATCAGAGGTAATAAAATAAAACCAAACAAGTCACAAATCAACACTTGAGTTGAAAGCAAGACAGGTGAAAGTGACAACTTGATTTACTCTTTTTTTAACTGCTGTTTTTTTTTTGTTTTTTTTTGTTTGTTTTTTACAGTTAAATACATCTAAGTTAAATTACGTAGGACATTTCATGTAGGTAAAAAATAAAAACAGATTCCAAACTCTTCAAAACAGAGGAGTCGATGACTAAACAGAGTCTATAGATGAAAAGCTCCTGTCAGATGAATTCAGAATCCAGGAGGGTGATGATTTTGAAGAGGGTTTCCATCCAAATAAGTGAAGGCCTGATGTGATGAAGTCAAGGTGGAGATGATGGCAGAGGACACTGGCCAACTTTCCATTCTTCCTCTCTTTTTCTATCCATCTGTTCACTTGGGACGACTTCAAGAGTGGAAAAACTGATGTACTGTTGAACATGAGTTCCTCTTTCCTGCTGTAGAAATGAGGAACTTCTGTTTTCTGTACAATGTTTGTTATGTGGCCGTGGGCTGACTGTTCACATTAAGATGGGCGGTCCTCTCAAGTGTGCTGGGAGGCATGTCTTTATGGTCTCTCCACGATGAGCCGCCTGAGGTGTCCTGGTCTGGAAATTTAGATAAGAAAATGTAAGTGATGGGTAAATATTAGATTGATTTTTTTTTTTTCAATTTCTAGAGAACTCACTGCCGGTCCCTCCTGTCTTTGTGCCGACAGCCCCGTTGGTTCCCCCTTTTCCCCCCTTCTGTGATGGAGAAAGAGAGAGAGGATTAGAAGGATGTTGCATGTTTGTAGTGTGAAGCTGCAGCTAGCAGGTGAGTAGCCTGCTAGCTGCTAGCACTGCTACAGCAAAATACGACATTTAGCCAGGCAGCCTTTTATGGGCCAGAGTTTGGCCAATACACTTTACTTCCAGATCCTACTGTGATTTCTGTGTGCACGGCTGGATTGGTCCAGATGTGGCAATAACATCTAGTAATTTTGCTGTAAATGGGCCGGTTCAGGCCTCATACTGCAACTGTTTGTATAAAGGGCCAAAAGAAAACAAGTACAGCTTTTCATTTGATTGTCTGGTAAGATGACATTTCTGAATGTCATTATTATATTTCATTACTGATTGATATCAATAATGGAACTAATGGAACAGCTTCAGTAATAGCTTTAGTTTTGAGTTTACTTAGAGGTTGGCTGACTAAAGATATACAAGTCCTGATTATTTCATAGTATAAACAAGTTTGTAACTATTTAATAGTACAGTATACAAGTATATGTATGTAGTGCCTGTAGTTCAATTAATGGAAAAATAATAGTGATTTTATTGCAATATTGAACGTACTGCAGTTAGATACTTTCCTAATTGTTCTGCATGACCTTACAACTGAATGTCACTCAAGTAAAATGAAAAAATATTGGCTAACCAGTTGTTTTACTGACTGAGCTCATATTATTATTTCACATTTAGGTTCATGCAGTTTTTTTGCACAGAGCACAGTTTTCCATCATTTTTGGGACCCTCTGACTGAGAGCTTGAGCTAGGACCCTATTAAACGTAAAACAAAATGCCCATCAAATTGTTTAACAGTGTCTCTGGATCCATCTTGAGTGTGAGTTTGGTTTAGGCTGTGTCCAACTTTCCAAAAGTTTCTCTTCTCTAACTCCATGGTTCTCTAGTCATGGTAATGACCTAAGTCATCTTTGTATGAGATGACAATGTTATGATAAGATTCAGTTTCCTTAAAGCACAGTGAGGCCTTTATCTTCTGTGCTGCTTACAGCTAAAGAAGTGTTGTATTACAGATAACGCAACATTTAAAGAAGCTTGATCAGAATACCTGATGTGGTCTGTAACTTGCTTTTTGCTTGGTATGCGGTAACACTGAGCAAACTGACAACTGAAAAAACTGAGGTTCTTGACAGGCCAGAAGTAACAGCAGCTCAAAGAGAACAAAACAGTTTTTCCCCACCAGTCTTCAACACATTGTCTGTCATGGCTGTGATGACATGCTTCCTCATTCCACGCCTGTGTTTGTATCACACACCCTCGTTATCTTAAATGAACATTGATTTGTTGTTGGTGAGTTCCCTTCAGTCTCGTTGCTTGTGAGTCCTTCTCGTCCTTCTGCACTCAACTACATCAACTCAGTCAGTTAATTCATAATCATGTATGAACCCCCACTTGCACTTAATTACTTCCTAATGATGTGGGATAAGGGTTAGTTATAATCCACCTACACCACTCTGGAAAAATAGGGGTCAGTACCAGGTCCTGTCCTCATCTTACTCTTATTTCTCATTGACAGTCACATGTCTGAAACTTTTTGTCCAGTTATACAGTTTGTGTAATATGCTGTTGCTTGGATTGTGATACTTTTCACTGTGTTCAGTTTGTAGCAAATGATTCAATAAATTCTACTACTCTTACAAGATTTTGTGTCCTCTCAGAATCCGTCAAGGTTTAATAAGCAGTAGTTTAATTGCAGCAAAGAACAAAATAAAATAATGGTAAGTATAGGTCTCCTTAAGTCAGTCTGGAATTAACACTGTCTCTGTTACATTTTATTTTTATTTCATTTATTTTTTCCTTCACACATGTCAGGTGTCATGTATTAAACAGTTATAGTGTCAGTGTGTTTAAAAAAGGTTTATTGTTTTGTTTCATTTGTATTGTTATGGGTTTTATTGCACATGCTAATTATTAAATACCAGCTTGTTATTACATAATTACCTCATACCCAAAAGTTTTGTCATTCCAGCTGCTATTAATCATATTAAAAAAACATAATGGCCATACTGCACTCATAATGTCCTGACAAATCATTCCTAATGCTCTTTGAGCAAACCGTCACAAAATGAGACATTTTTATTGATGGCCTGTTCTATTTTCATTTCTCTTGGGTTTGAATGGTTTGAATCTAATGAGGCCAATAGCAGCTACAGAATCACAGCCTCGACCGTCCTCCTGCTGATTGCTGATAATCAGCTACTTATCGCTCCTAATTGGCAGCTAATGAACTGCAATAGATATCACATGCTAGATTTAGATACTGAATGCTCTGCTAATAGAGAGAGGAAACAGAGAACTAGGGAAAGATGAAACACAGAGACGGTTCATACCTTTCCTCCGTTCAGCTGGTATGTATTGCTTGACTTCCTGTGGATGACAATAATGAGTGGTTAGAAAGCGTTGATGGTATGATGATGATATGTCATATCTGTGTATGCTCAGGGTGTTTAGGGGACAGAGGTGACAAATCCTATTTACAATGTTTGAATTTATAGTTCAAGATTTTTTAAAGCTCTCTCTGTCTGACACATGTTGTCTTTGGCTCTTTTCCAAGCTCATATCCTTGTTGCTTTTGTCGCTCTGGCTTGGTTTACACACAGGTAAACTAAGCACTCTGATCCCAGTCCCCTGTCCTTTCAAAGGCTCTCTGACCAAAGAGGTCTTCATCCTGCCCTCAGTGCTCTACACTGCTGCCTCACTGCATCGTTCTGTAATCGAGTAGTTAAACCTAAACTGGACTTGGCGACTTGTCCTGAACTTGCCTTAGTAAGACTAAAGGTTTGCTTTGTCCTGACTGAGACATAATGCTTCGATGAGATTGGAGAGATTTAGACTATCTTTGACAAGATTTTAAAGTACACTTGGACTTGAAATGACTTGTGATGACTTTTTTTTGCCAACATTTATGATGGCTATACCTTGCTTTAATAATGAGACTAGAGACTGGACTTGAACTTGTTTTGACAAAACGTCTCAGTAGTTTGCTTTGTTAAAATTTTAGACCATGATTTGGTGACTTTCCAGTTAAACACCACATAAATAAACATTGGCTTATACATTCGGGAAAATCCCTCAGCCACTGGAGATAGAACACACAACATCCTTATCTTATCAGTTGAACTTGTTGGATCAGATGTTAGACAGTTGCCGCATACACTTCCTCGTCTTCTTTGATGCAACCAAATCAGTTCTTTGTTTTCAATTGACAAATATGCTCCGATTTGGCTCCATTAAACAATCTTTAGGGTTATCAGTTGTGATGCCTATCAATCATTATAAACCCATTCTGGTTTCATTCCTCAGAGTGACAGACCAGCCCTGGAATGTACTGTCACAGACTGCAGGAGATAAGCTCTCCCTCACACTTTTTTCTGTCACTGTCACTGGTATGTTTGGCATGACATGGCATGGGCGTTTAAGCAAACACGCGGGCAGGGATGTGCATTAAACCATCCACACACACGTGCAAAGGCACGTACACACATATATGCAGAGCTCCACGAGACCATCTCCGAGCCCAGCCCATTTGGCTCCATCAACCTTGTCATTAAAATGACATTTTCACGCATTTCTCTACCTCCTCTTCAAACAGGCAACACCCCTCATCAAAAACCACCTGTCGAGTTGAACAAGTCTCTGCTCTGTGAAGCTGGAAGTGATGAATAAGAATTAAAACCTCACAGAGCCAGTGGACAGGAAAATGAATCACTCGGTGTATTGTTAACAACCATTTCTGACAGGAACAGACTTGTTTTATACTGGGTGGAAGCAAACACTATTATTCATACACTAAGTGGCATTAATCTTAATCTAATAAGTTCCCTTTAGAGATAATTTTGTCCACAGTGCAAAAGCAACTTTTCTTTTACAGTGTACTGGAGAAAAACAGAACAATCATTAATATACTTAGTTTGATATCAGACTTTATGATCACATTTCTCTCACCTTTTGCACTTGGCACAGAGGGCAAGGAGCGTAGCACTGAGGATGAGGAAGACAACGAGGGAGATGATGCCCACCTCTGGGGATGAAAACCAACCCAACATATCAACTGTCCCTACTGGAGCCATTGTCCTGGCGCTGGTGCTGTAAAAGCCTGGAAAACCCAGCAACAAAGTTCACACGCTGTCAGGGCAAAATTTGTGAGCATATGTAAAGTCTAATTTAATCTATAATCAATGTTTTCATTAAATACATTTTCTATGAAACCCAGCACCTTTCAGTTGAACCAGTTAAACAAAAAACAAACAATAATAATTATATGTGAAGAGGTTTATGACTTACTGTGATAATAATTCTTGACCTACTGTTGCTCTTCCACCAACTGCTGTCTGTCATTCAACTGCCAATGCTTTATGTTGCTCACATAGCAGGCAGGAAACTTAGGGAGGGGCTCTGCCGAGTCTCTTCCGAGGGAGGTGCTGAAATGATCCCATAACAGCCATTTTGATTTTCTATCGTCACTAAATTATATACACACCTGTCAGCTTGGCACCTGACATGCAAAAGTAACTATCAGGAATGTTGGAAAGTGTGTGTCGGCCAAAAAGAATGTGGCATACTAAACTGCAAAGATGGTCGCTGATCAACAGAAAAGGAAATCAACAAGGGATACATTACAATGACTGTTGAATAAGCGGAGGAGCATTAGGTATGTTATCTCATGAGAGTACTGCTACTGTCTGTCAGGGAAGAACTAATTA